>ML107234.1:56964-121427 GCA_003697995.1 Taxidea taxus jeffersonii
TCTCAGCTTTCATATTTGTAAAATGGGAATAATGATATTTCTACTCCATAAATTTGTGAGGATAACGGATAATGCATATGAAAATGCTGAGCACCATTTCTAGCTTATGGAAAACACTCTGTGAATGTTAGTGATTTTTTTTATTTTTTATTTTTTATTAACATTTAATGTATTATTTGCTTCACGGGTACAGGTCAGTGAATCATCAGTCTTACACAATTCAAAGCTCTCACCATAGCACGTATCCTCACCAATATCCATAAGCCAGCCACCCTATCCCTACCCCTCCAACCCCCAAGCAACCCTCAGTTTGTTTTCTCAGATTAAGAGTCCCTTATGGTTTGGCTCCCTCCCCAGTTCCATCTTGTTTCATTTTTTCATTTTTCCCTCTCCCTACCCCCCATGAGCCCCCACCATGCCTCTCAAACTCCTCATATCAGAGATGACATGATAATTGTCTTTCTTTGATTGACTTATTTCACTTAGCATAATACCTTCTAGTTCCATCCACGTCATTGCAAATGGCAAGATTTTGCTTTTTTTTGATGGCTACACTATATATACATAGATATCTGGATATCTATATATATATACACACACACATATATATATGTATACATATATATGTATACATCTTCTTTATCCATTCATCTATCGATGGACATCTACATTCTTTCCATAGTTTGGATATTGTGAACACTGCTGCAATAAACATTTGGGTGCACATGCCCCTTCAGATCACTACATTTGTATCTTTAGGGTAAATACCTGGTAGTAACGATTGCTGGGTCACAGGGTAGCTCTATTTTCAACCTTTTGAGGAACCTCCATACTGTTTTCCAGAGTGGCTGCACCAGCTTGCATTCCCACCACCAGTATAGGAGGGTTCGCCTTTCTCTGCATCTACCCATTCTATGGCAACATCTGTTGTTCCCTGACTTGTTAATTTTAGCCATTCTGACTGGTGTGAGGTGGTATCTCACTGTGGTTTTGATTTGTATTTCCCTGATGCCAAGTGATGTGGAGCGCTTTTTCATGTATCTGTTGGCCATTTGGATATCTTTGCGGAAATGTCTGTTCATGTCTTCGGCCCATTTCTTGATTGGATTATTTATTCATTGGATTTTGGGTTTGATAAGTTCTTTATAAATTTTGGATACTAGCCCTTTATCTGATATGTCATTTGCAAATATCTTCTCCCATTCTTTCAGTGATCTTTTGGTTTTGTTGACTGTTTCCTTTGCTGTGCAAAAACTTTTGATCTTGATGAAATCCTAATAGTTCGTTTTTACCCCTGTTTCCCTTGCGTTTGGCGATGTTTCTAGGAAGAAGTTGCTGCGGCTGAGGTCAAAGAGGCCGCTGCCTGTATTTTCCTCAAGGTTTTGATGGATTCCTTTCTCATATTGAGATCTTTCATCCATTTTGAGTCTATTTTTGTGTGTGATATAAGGAAATGGTCCAGTTTCATTTTTCTGTATGTGGCTGTCCAATTTTCCCAACACCATTTGTTGAAGAGACTGTCTTTTTTCCATTGGACATTCTTTCCTGCTTTGTCAAAGATTAGTTGACCATAGAGTTGAGGGTCTATTTCTGGGCTCTCTATTCTGTTCCATTGATCTATATGTCTGTTTTTGAGCCAGTACAATACTGTCTTGATGATGACAGCTTTGTAATAGAGTTTGAAGTCTGTAATTGGTGATGCCACCAACTTTGCCTTTCTTTTTCAATATTCCTCAGGCTATTTGAGGTCTTTTCTGGTTCCATACAAATTTTAGGATTATTTGTTCCATTTCTTTGAAAAAAATGGGGGCACCTGGGTGACTCAGTGGGTTAAGCCTCTGCCTTCGGCTCAGGTCATGATCCCAGGGTCCTGGGATCGAGCCCCACATCAGGCTTTCTGCTCGGTGGGGAGCCGGCTTCCTCCTCTCTCTCTGCCTGCCTCTCTGACTACTTGTGATCTCTGTCTATCAAATAAATAAATTTAAAAAAAAAAAAAGAAAAAATGGATGGGATTTTAATAGGGATTGCATTAAACATGTAGATTGCTTTAGGTAGCATAGACATTTTCACAATACTTGTTCTTCCAATCCATAAGCATGGAACGTTTTTCCATTTCTTTATGTCTTCCTCAATTTCTTTCATGAGTACTTTATAGTTTTCTGAGTACAGATTCTTTGCCTTTTGGGTCAGGTTTATTTTTAGGTACCTTATGGTTTGGGTGCAATGGTAAATGGGATCGACTCCTTAATTTCTCTTTCTTCTGTCTTGTTGTTGGTGTAAAGAAATGCAACTGATTTCTGTGCATTGATTTTATATCCTGACACTTTATTGAATTCCTATATGAGTTCTAGCAGTTTTGGAGTGGAGTCTTTTAGGATTTCTACATAAAGTATCATATCATCTGCAAAGAATGAGAGTTTGACTTCTTCTTTACTGATTCGGAGACATTTTATTTCTTTTTGTTTTCTGTTTGATGAGGCTAGGACTTCTAGTACTATGTTGAATAACAGTGTGATAATGGACAGCCCTGCCACATTCCTGACCTTAGCAGAAAAGCTCTTAGTTTTTCCCCCATTGAGATTTATATTTGCTATGGGGTTTTCATAGAGAGCTTTAATGATATCGAGGTTTGTACCCTCTATCCCTACACTGTGAAGAATTTTGATCAAGAAAGGATGCTGTACATTGTCAGATGCTTTTTCAGCGTCTACTGAGAGTATCATATGGTTCTTGTTCTTTCTTTTATTAATGTATTGTATCACATTGGTTGATTTTCAGATGTTGAACCAACCTTGCAGCCCAGGAATAAATCCCACTTGGATGTGGTAAATAATCCTTTTAATGTACTGTTGGATCTTATTGGCTAGTATTTTGGTGAGAATTTTTGCATCCATGTTCTTCAAGGATATTGGTCTGTAATTCTCTTTTTGATGGGGTCCTTGTCTGGTTTTGGGATTAAGATAATGCTGGCCTCATAAACTGAGTCTGGAAATTTTCCTTCCATTTCTGTCTTTCAGAAAAGTTTCTAGGTATTAGCTCTTCCTTAAAAGTTTGGTCAAATTCCCCTGGGAAGCCGTCTGGCTCTGGGCTCTTGTTTGTTGGGAGATTTTTGATGACTACTTCAAACTCCTTACTGGTTATGGGTCTAATCTCCTTACTGGTAATGGGTCTGTTCAGATTTTCTATTTCTTCTTGGTTCAGTTTTGGTAGTTTATACCTCTCTAGGAATGCATCCATTTCTTCCAGATTGTCAAATTTGCTGGTGTATAGTTGCTCATTATATGTTCTTATAATTGTTTCTATTTCTTTGGGGTTGGTTGTGATCTCTCCTCTTTCATTCATGATTTTATTAATTTCGGATTTAGGTCCTTTCTCTCTCTCTCTCTCTTTTTTTTTTTTTTTTTTGGGGGGGGGGGTAAGTCTGGACAAGAGTTTATCAATCTTATTAATTCTTTCAAAGAACCAGTTCCTAGTTTCATTGATATGTTCTACTGCCCTTTTGGTTTCTATTTCATTGATTTCTGCTCTGATCTTTATTATTTTTCATCTCCTCCTGGATTTAGGCTTTCTTTGCTGTTCTTTCTCCAGCTCCTTTAGGTGTAGGGTTAGGTTGTATACTTGAGACCTTTCTTGTTTCTTGAGAAAAGCTTGTATTGCTATAATCTTTCCTCTCAGGACTGCCTTTGCTGTGTCCCAACGACTTTGAACCATTGTGTTTTAATTTTCATTTGTTTCCATGAATGTTTTAAATTCTTCTTTAATTTCCTGGTTGGCCCATTCATTCCTTAGTAGGATGCTCTTCGGCCTCCCTGTATATGAGTTCTTTCCAACTTTCCTCTTGGGGTTGAGTTCTAGTTTCAAATCATTGTGGTCTGAAAATATGCAGGGAATGATCCCAATCTTTTGGCACTAGTTGAGACCTGATATGTGACCCAGGATGTGATCTATTCTGGAGAATGTACCATGTGCACTAGAGAAGAATGTGTATTCTGTTGCTTTGGGATGGAATGTTCTGAATATATCTGTGATGTCTATCTGGTCCATTGTGTCATTTAAAGCCTTTATTTCCTTGTTGATCTTTTGCTTAGATGATCTGTCCATTTCAATGAGGGGGTTGTTAAAGTCCCCTAGTATTATTGTATTATTGTCCATGTGTTTCTTTGATTTTGTTATTAAGTGGTTTATATAGTTGGCTGCTCCCATATTAGGGACATAGATATTTAAAATTGTTAGATCCTCTTGTTGGACAGACCCTTTATATATGATAGAGTGTCCTTCCTCATCTCTTATTATAGACTTTGGCTTAAAATCTAATTGATCTGATATAAGGATTGCCACCCCAGCTTTCTTTTGATGTCCATTAGCATGGTATATTGTTTTCCACCCCCTCACTTTAAATCTGGAGATGTCTCTTGGTCTAAAATGAGTTTCTTATAGACAGCATATTGATGGCTCTTGGGTTTTTTTGTTTGTTTGTTTCTTTGTTTGTTTTTGTTTTTTATACATTCTGATACTGTGTGTCTTTTGATTGGGGCATTTAGCCCATTTACATTCAGGGTAACTATTGAAAGATATGAATTTAGTGCCATTGTATTGTCTGTATGGTGACTGTTACTGTATATTGTCTCCATTCCTTTCTAGTCTGTTACTTTTAGGCTCTCTCTTTGCTTACAGGACCCCTTTCAATATTTCCTGTAGGGCTGGTTTGGTGTTTGCCAATTCTTTTAGTTTTTGTTTGTCCTGGAAACTTTTTAATCTCTCCTTCTATTTTCAATGATAGCCTAGCTGGATATAGTATTCTTGGCTGCATATTTTTCTCATTTAGTGCTCTGAATGTATCATGCCAGTCCTTTCTGGCCTGCCAGGTCTCTGTGGATACGTCTACTGCCAATCTAATGTATGTTGTAGACCTCTTGTCCTGAGTGGCTTTCAGGATTTTCTCTTTGTCACTGAAACTTGTAAATTTTACTGTTAGATGAGGGGGTATGGACCTATTTTTATTGATTTTGAGGGTGGTTCTCTGTCTCCTGGATTTTGATGCTTGTTCCCATCACCAAATTAGGGAAAATCTCTGCTATAATTTGCTCTAATATATCTTCTGCACCTCTCTCTCTTTCTTCTTCTTGTGGGATACCAATTATTCTAATATTGTTTCATCTTATGGTATCACTTATCTCTTGAATTTTCCCCTTGTGGTCCAGTAGTTGTTTATGTCTCTTTTTCTTAGCTTCTTTATTCTCCATCATTTGGTCTTCTATATCGCTAATTCTCTCTTCTGCCTCATTTATCGTAGCAGTAGAAGCCTCCATTTTTATTGCACCTCATTAATAGCTTTTCTAATTTCAACTTGGTTATATTTTAGTTCATTTATTTATCCAGAAAAGGATTTTATTTCTCCAGAAAGGAATTCTCTTGTATCTTCTATGCTTTTATCAAGCCCAACTAGCACTTTGATAATTGTCGCTCTGAACTCTAGTTCTGACATCTTACTAATGTCCATAATGATTAGATACCTAGCTATTGGTACTGTCTCTTGTTCTTTTTTTTTTGAGGTGAGTTTTTCTGCCTTATCATTTTATCCAGATAAGAATAGATGAATGAGAGAACAAAATACTAAAAGGCTAACAAGGACCCCAGAAAAATATACACTTACCAAATTGGAAGAGACCCAAAACTAGGGGGAGAAGAAAGGAGAAAATATAATACATTTTATAAATGATATATGTTTATGCATAATTATATATATGTGTATATATATATACTTTAGACTGGTGACTAGAGCAGAGCCACACATTTGATTTTGGGTGTAGTTTGGTCTATTGGAAGAAACTTCCTCCCAAAATTTTAAAGAAAGAAAAACTTATTTATATATATATATATATATATACACACACATAAATATATATATATGTATATGTACATACACATACACACACAAATAAGGGTAAACACGATGAAGGGATGGAATATGACTGTAAAGATGAAAATTTTAAAAGATTCTAAAAAAGGAATTGATAAGATAAGAAGTTGGTTTAAAAAAAAGGAAAGAATGTGATTCAGGCTGGAGACTAGAATAAAGTCATACACTAGATTTAGGGTGTATTTTCATTTAGGGTATATTTTGATCTATTAGAAGAAACTGTATCCCAAAATTGTAAAGAAAGAAAAACCTATATGTATACCAAAAATAAGTTTAAATACAAGGAAGGGATAGAATATGACTGTAACAATGAAAATTTTAAAAGATTTTTAAAAAGGTATTGATGAGGTAAAATAGTTTAAAAACATTAAAATAGGAAAGAGGAAATTTTAAAAATAGAATAGGAAAAAAATAAAATTTTAAAAATTTAACTTTGAAAGACTAAAGAATCATGGGGAAAAAGCCATGAATTCTATATGGTGTATTCCCATAGCTCTGAAGTTTTGCAGTTCTCATTGATCAGTGAACTTGGTCTTGGATGGATGTTCTTGTTGATCTTCTGGGGGAAAGGCCTATTGCAGTGATTTTCAAATGTCTTTGCCCGAGGCAGAATTATACCACCCTTGCCAGGGGCCAAGCTAAGTAATCCGCTTGGGTTCGGTAGCTTTTGTTCCCAGAATGCTTTCCGTAGAGGTTTGGAAGAGAATAAAGATGATGGCCTCCCAATCTCTGGCTCTGTAGGAGATGAGGGCCGGGGGCCCCACTCCTCAGTGCACCCTCAGATAAAAGCAGTCAATCACTCCTCGCTCCCTGGTCTCTGGCTGCACTCCATGTTCACCCAGCCTGTGACCCAGCATTTCTATGTCTGGCGCACGGCCCTGTTTGGAGTCTCCAAACCCAGTAGATTTTTGCAGGATGCTTCTGTGCCACTCCTCCCAGTCAAGGAAGGAAAGGTCTCCCCAGATCTGCCACTTCTGGGATCCTTGCTTGAAGAGCAGTGGCCCAAGCAGCCTTGGATCACAGTTTAAAGTAATCCCGAGCTGGAAGCCCACTTCTCGGCTCTGTCTCTGCAGCAGCTTTCCCACTTTCATACCTGGGAACTCTGCCACATTCAGACACCCCTGGTCTTTTTGTGACCCTGCAGGTCCTGAAACCACACTGTCCCTGCTTAGCCTCTGGAGTGACATCCTTCAGTGGAGCAGACTTCTAAAAGTTCTGATTTTGTGCTCTGCTGCTCTACTGCTTACTGGGAGCCGGCCCCTTCCCCCGTGGTCTATCTTCCTAAATATTGCCTCATATTCACTTCTCCACACGACCTACCTTCCAAAAAGTGGTTGCTTTTTTGTTCCTAGAATTGCTTCTCTTCTTCTCTTCAATCTCCTTGAGTTTGTAGGTGTTCAGAATGGTTTGATAACAATCTAGCTGAACTCCTGGGACCCCATGATATTTAGGTCTCCTATTCCTCCACCATCTTGCTCCTCCCCTGAATGTTAGTAATTATTATCAGCATACAGGACGTAAGCAATCAGGAACTTCCACTTGCTTCTGTGTTCAATAGATATAAAGAAATAAGAAATATATGGTATTGTTCAAGGGTCCACAAACTTCTCCTCTAAAAGGGCCAGTGAATAAATATTTTCGTCTTATGTGCCATATTGTCTCTGCCACGACTGTTTAGCTCTGCAGCTGTAGCATGAAAGCAGCCATAGACAATACATAAGCAAATAGGTATAGCTACATGACAATAAAACTTTATGTACAAAATCAGCCTTTAGGGGCCAAGTTTTTTCCCTAGGCCATAATTTACCAATCCCTGGCTATAGGTCCTTGGGAGTACCCAGTCAAATGCAGTAGGAAGACCTGGAGACATGTCAGGGCAAGCCCAAAGAGGCAGAGATTAACTCCAATGCCATACAAAAGAATGTGGAAACTGATATTTTATGGGAGATTACTGTATGAGCTTCCCAGAGATACGTAAAAGTAAAAAGTATGTCCTAGAGCTCAGGTATTGGTGGGTTTTTTTTAAGGTTTTATTTATTTATGTGAAAGAGAATAGTGGGGGTTAGGGGAGGAGCAGAGGGAGAGGGACAAGCAGACTACACTGAGAACGGAACCTGATAGGGGACTCAATCCCACAATCTTAGGGTCTTGAGACCATGACCCAAGCCGATACCAAGAATCTGTTACTTAACCAACTGACCCACCCAGGCACCCCTGTTCGTTTGTTTGTTAATCTTGCATTTCAGGATCAGTGACTTCAACTTAAAAAACAGCCTTTCCTTTTTATTCGGTATTTTCCTTGGGAACTCATCTCACCAGCCCCAGATCCTGAGAGTACCATAATTTAAGGAATAAATATGTCTGTAGATTGATTGGTAAAAAATGCTGTTCCTCCCTTCTGCTCCCTAGCACTAGAGTATGAATAGACAGAGCTGAGGGGTCATCTCTGTAGTAGTTTGCAAGGAAGTGGGAAGTACATGGGGAGCAGAGGAAATTGTCCCCTTCCCCCCTTCCGCTTCTGTCCTTATTATAAAGGAATGACAAACAAGTATCCATGAGCAAAATTAGACTGTGAAAAGGAGCCAGTGGCTTGGTAACAGCAACTCAGAACATTTGATGGGTCACCAACACTGCCAAATGTGAGGTGGATTCTGCTTTTTGAAAAGAGAACAGCTGTGGCATGGGCTCCCAGGGTAGGAAAACAAGAGCACACTTTCTGGGCCTTTCTCTCCTCTTGTGAAAGGATGTATGGGAAGTTCACACATTCTCAGATGTAGACATTTAAATATGGTACACAACACATACACGACATTCTCTCCATTGATGAAGTTGTAAAGGAACTCCACATGCACAATATATCGTATTCACTCACACAGAGAGTGGGAGAGAGGGAGGAAGGGAGGGTGGGAAAAGGGAGAGGGAGAGAATCTTAAGCATGCTGCATACCCAACACAGAGCCCAAGGTAGAGCTTGATCTCATGACCCTGAGATCAAGACCTGAGCTGAAATCAAGAATCGGACGATTAACCAACTGAGCTACTCAGGTGCCCCCATATTATATTCAAAATGGGCTAGTCCCTTCCAAGGCTTTTATGATTTAATCCATGCCAATTCAAATGGGTCTGGTTCTTTCTAGAAACAAGAATTACAATCAGTCATGATAAGGCAAGGTTCTTATCAGATTTCTCTTTTTTGTTGTTGTTTTACAGTTTTCTCCTTGTCTTTGGTTGCTTGATTTTGTCAGTGTTTTCAACCATCCCTGAGCACACAAAACTGGCCTCAAGTTGCCTCTTGATTCTGGTAAGTGACACATATGAGCAAAAATGTATGTAAAGTTTGTTTAAGAACTGTCTATAATATTTATGCTATGCATTTTATCCCACAAAAAGTTCTATCTGGAAGAGGGTTACTGTGAAGCATGAAGCTTTCAAAGATCATTGAAATATGGGTCTGCCATTTTAACGTTTAGTCCGTCCTCAGGAACACCCCATTCAGTTTTACCATTACATAGCAATATCTTGTGCTATAGTTACATCAAAAATAGAAGGCAGGACTTGGAGGCAGTTTTACTTATATTTATCTATGGTAATAAACAAATTATAAGAAGAATCAATGTGCATGAGGTCTCTCATAATACTGCTGAAAGTTACAGAAGAGAGAATATTTTCCAATAACTACAATTTGGCAGTAGGTAGGTGTAATTAGTCAAGAAGTATGAGAATATAGCACCTCATAAGAAAACAGAAGGCTCCTTCATGCTCTTTTCAACCAACAGACTACATTATGAGTTTTGCTGCTAATGCAGTTACCTACCTGGTAAGAAATTCTGCAGTTAGCTCTGTTTCCATTATGCTGTCAATCCTCAGCCACACAGAATTGCTCAATTCATTTTAAAATGGAAAAAGACCCCAAGATATTTTAGTCTGAATTATTCCAGGCCTTTTAAGCTCTTTTACTTTCTATTACAACTAAGCTATATCACTGTATACTCAAATCACATCTGATTGAAAATTTGGTTCATTTACATCCATTTTGATCCGCTCTCTTAGTGCAAAAATATCGGATCTGACAGTCTCAGAACTGTCTGAATGAACTACAGATTGGAGCAACTTACTTCTGTAAAGCCTGGTGGACTCTAGAGGAAGATAGAGAAAGGGACTGGGGGAAGCTGGCTTCTGTGCCCTAATAAAGAGATGTTGGTTATGTACAGCAATAAGCATTTAATATAAAAAAAATTGTTCTTACCTTGTAGGTGAAACTGAAAAATCTCAACTCATATAACGAGCTGAGGGTAACTCTTCTTCCTACCTATGCTTTCAGATGGCTAGTTTGTGCTTTAAGTTACTAAGACTTCATCAAGTCTCTGTCCTACATTAGGGAGAAACCATTTCTGAGCCTGGAAAAATCTATCCCAATTTGTTTCCATATAAATTGTGCTCAGCGGTATATTGTTAATGTTAAGGTTACTACTTGGAAAACCAGCGTAGAAAATAGACCAAAAAGTACACCAGGGATTTGTTTCGTTTATGAGGTTTCCATTTGGGGAGCAAGTGGGCTTTTAGCCTCATGTACCCCAACATGATCAACAACAAATGATCTTAAGCCCAAGGTCTAAGCACAGCTGGCTTTTAGGTTCATACACAGAATTACAACTAGGAATTTTAGACTGAAAAAGTAAATCTGACTTTAAGACTCAGAAACATGAGAAAACTGGATCTGCTGCAAGACCAATGGTATCTATTATGAATGAATCAAGCATTAAGAATCCCATAAAAAGAAATTTTTCATGACCATGTCAAGAATCCAAAATGTTAGGTTTATATCCTTCAAATCTCCAAAATATAAATTCCTCCCAATGAGTTCCTAATAGTCTAAATAGACATTACTAATGAGTTTCTAAATATGTTATTAAAAAGCCCAACACCAATTCATGTCTTGATTTTTAAAACTTTCTGAGCATAAACAGTTCATTACAGTTTAGTAATAGGATGCTTTTGAGTAGATGATGTAGATGTTGTCACATATCCCTCAGTTGGGTTTTCCTTTCTTTGTTTGCCAACTTTATCGAGATGTAATCGACATATAACATTGTACAAGTTTAAGGTGTATCATTTGATGAGTTTGTATATGTATATATGCAGAATGACTGATTGTCTCACATAGTTGCCATTTTGTGTGTGTGGTGAGGGTTTCTAAGACATACTCTCTTAGTAATTTTCAAGTGTACACTACACAATTGCTAACTATAGTCATGGTGCTATGTGTTACATTCTCAGACCTGATTTGTCTTGTAACTAGGAGCTTGTACCCTTTGACCACCTTCATCCTTACCCCCCCTACTCCAGTCTCCTCTGTTTCTATGAGTTCAAGATTGTTTGTTTTTTAAATTTTACATGTGAGACCATGCTGTATTTGTCTTTCTCTGACTAATTTCACTTAGCATAGGGCCCTCAAGGCCCATCTGTGTTGTCACAAAAGGCAAGATTTCCTTCTTTTCATGGCGGAAAAATATTCCATTGTGTGTATATATACAATGATTCTATTTCCTTCAGATATATACCCAGAAGTGAGATTGCTGGATCATATGGTAGTTCTATTTTTCATTTTTGGAGGAACATCCATACTGTTTTCCATAGTGGCTGCACCAGTTTGCTTCCCCATCCACAGTGCCCAGGGGTTCCCTTTTCTCTACACCCTCCCCACCATTTGTTCCCTCTTGCCTTTTTTATAGCAGCCATTCTAACAGGTCTGAGGGGATATCTCATTGTGGGTTTGGTTTGCATTTCACTGATGATTAGTGATGTTCAACACCTCTCATGTACCTGTTGGCCATTTGTGTCTTCTTTCCCCTCTCAGTCTTGAATGCCTTTGGATTTAGCAAAGTGGAAACCAGTCCCATTATGCAAACAAGGCCTTTGTTTTGAGCAACACAGTGATGACTGTGGATACACGTTCTCAGAAAGTTGGTTATGGGGGCGCCTGGATGGCTCAGTGGGTTAAACCTCTGCCTTCAGCTCAGGTCATGGTCTCAGGGTCCTGGGATCAAGCCCCGCATTGAGCTCTCTACTCAGCAGGGAGTCTGGTTCCCTCTTTCTCTCCGCCTGCCTCTCTGCTTACTTGTGATCTCTCTCTCTCTATGTCAAATAAATAAATAAAATCTTTTAAAAAAAAAAGTAAAATAAAGGTAGCTATGCTTCCATAGGAAGAGTGCTCGCTTATCCTGCTATTGTTGTGCTATGCGGATAAATGGTCAGGGTGTATGTTTTAAACCGACGTGTATTCTTAAGACCTACCTAGAAGTATGCTGGCTGCGTTACAGGTCTAAGATTTTCCTGATGTTGTTCTTCATCATCAGTGTTTCTCCCAAAAGTATATTTTATTTAAAAGTCTCATGCTCTCCTGACTGTGCTAGCCAGGCAAATACTAAAAAAAAATATGCTTCATGTAGACAATAATAATAATAATAATAATAATTCAAGTCTAGGTTTTGTTTTTATTTTCTTATTTAGTAATTAATAAATTGGAAAAGCATGCGTATTTTAACTCTTTCACAATTAGTAAATATAGTGTATCATACAAGTTCAGTCAGCTGTAGAATATTGGAAAAAGTCAAGAATTATTTTAATGGTTTAAGGAATCTTATTTGTTCTTTTAATGTGTGTGTTTGAGACAGTTAATCTGATTTTTATCTTCTGAATATCTAATCAAACAATTCATAGAACACAATTCTGAGTAGCAATGTTTTCAGTGAACATTTTATGAAGCATGTCTAAAGAATTACCATCCAAATGGTAATATGAATGGCTTTTAAAATGTTTGCAAAAATTTATAATTATATCACTTTTGTACACTTTTGGCCACAAATAAAATGCCAGAGAATTAAATTTGGAGGAACTGTATATAAATGATACATCACGACTGTATAGCTTTCCATAGCTCTGTCCCATGTGGGTTTTTTCTTCACATTTTAAAAGCTGTTCCTATATTCTAACTGTAATTCCATTTCTGTGCAAATAACAGGCACCCACACTTCTGACAGGAGCACACAACAAGCAGACTGGCTCCTGGACAAACTTTGCAGGTCCCTCTGTGACACTCATGCTTTTCACCTGGCTCCTTGAGGGGACCAGCAGACTAGGTGGTCTTGCTTACCTCCTGGAGTTCCCATGGAGTCTTCAGCTCTCCTTCCTCACTTCAAGGAAAGAGACCTTGTCATTCTCATCTAGAATCGCACTCCCAGGGCTACTTATATACTTGTAACTTACTGGCCTTGATTATAAGCTAAATTGATGGGGTTTTGGAATATAGGTGAGGTTCGGTGGGGTGGAGTTCGGAGCCAATGACCAAGAAAGAATTCTTGAGACCTCTTTGGTGCAAAATGGTGATTTTATTAAAGCAAGGGGACAGGACCCATGGGCAGAAAGAGCTCCTGCCCGCGAGGTTTGAGGGGTGGCTGATTATATGCTTAGGAATTGGGGGAGGTAAGGAAAATGGAGGTTTCAAAAGGATTTTCACATGCTAAAGAAGACTCCCAGGATACCAGAGGCCTTGCTGTTAGCAACTTAAAGTTGTTTTTCCTTCTAGCAAGGCATTAACATGAAGATAGTTGAGAGCTTCCTAGAGGAACATAACTCTAAGGGCTTCAAGTGTCTGTCAGTGGGCCGGCAGGTTGTGAAGACATTTAACTATTTCTATATTCCCTTTTGGAAGCTAGGTTATTAATAGAAATGGTTTGTTCTTCTAAATGGTTACGACTTTTGTAAACTGAGGGAGACTCATGTCTTGCAGTACTGTGACCTCTATAGGGTAACTATTTGTTTTCCCTTTCCTTAGCTTCAGGGCAGCCTGGAGTACCTGAGGAATGTCACATATATCCCATCTGGGGGTGGGGGAGGGGGTGGTTGTGAGGTACCAGCTTCTGCTTTGTGCTCAGTCTGCCTTCAGCTTGCCTTCTGTTCCGTCATCAGATACACACAAATTCTGTGAGAATTTGCTTTTATTCTTCTCAGTTGTGTGAACTGGGGCTTCATACTATACACCAGCCTCCCTTGTTCCTCTCCACAGAAACAGTGGAGCACAGACTTGAGAATGAGATCTAGACTCTACAGCTGGGTCCGATGAGTTCAAATTCTGCTTTTACCACTTTTTATATGTGTGCCTTTGGGAAATCACTCCTCTGTCTTCATTTTCTCATCTGTTCAAAGTGGAGAATAATACAGCCTACTTAATAAAGTTGTTGTGAGGATTAGCTAAGTTCAAGTGCTCAGAACAGGGCTCAGCACAGAGAAAGTTGGCAAATATTATAATCACTGGTTCTTCCATATTTAATAGAGCCTAATAAGAACAGTGAACAGTGGAATATTTGAAAATGCTACATTTGAGAAAATATCACACTTTTCTAATAGAAAACAAGTATCTTTGCTAGAATTTTCTCACACTGCTAATTATGGCAGCTTTTTTTTATGGCAGCTCTCTATACAAACATGTTCAACTAACTAAAAGTGACTCAGTGGCACACATTCAGCGAGAGGCATGTGTTCATAATAACCACTTATTTTTGGTGACTAATGAACAGATTCTTATTGTTGTAGTTCTTTGGTAAATGCATCTGATGAGAACGCTCATGGCTTTCTAAGTACTTCTCTTAGTGTCTGCATCTGCTGGGCGGAGCGCTGGGCAGGGATAACTAGGCCTGAAAGAACTGCTTGCTCTGTCCTCACTCTGGGGATAAAATTTATGAACTCCAGAATAGAATACAAAGCCATGTACCCAAATACTGAGGACAATTAAAAGCTGGTGTTAATTTCCTATGTTTTGTAAATTCTTCAAAGCTGAAAGGGCACTAGCATTATTTAAGTACCCTTCATTTATCAGATTCATTAATTTCTTATTAAGACAAAAACAAAGCATAAAAAATGTTCAGTTTAAGTATTAGTCCTCTCATTTACCAAATGACTAATTAAGTTGTGCAAGATCGTGCACTGGGTATGAGACCAAGCTAAGATTCCAGCCTTGGCTTGGCTGATGGAAAGCTGTCTTCACAGCATCCCTCAGCCCAAATTCTCCTGTCTGTTAGTCAAGAGTAATGAGTCCTACCAAAGTGTGTATGCCATTGCTCAGTGAAGTAGTCACAAAGGTCCGAGGCTTCTTTTGGGCTCCATATATGCCCAGTGATGCCTACAGTCCTTTTACTTAGAATAAGTGAGTTTCTTTCTTTCATAGAAAGTATACTTACATAAGTTACGACAAATGGGTATATCAGTTGGGACCACAAATGGGTATATCAGTTGGGACCATCAGTTAGAACCAAGTTCTTTGTATCAAGAATTCTTTTTTTTTTTTAAGATTTTATTTATTTATTTGACAGACAGAGATCACAAGTAGGCAGAGAAGCAGGCAGAGAGGGGAGGGGAGAAGCAAGCTCCCTGCCGAGCAGAGAGCCTGATGCAGGACTCGATCCCAGGACCCTGGGATCATGACCCGAGCCGAAGGCAGCAGCTTAACCCACTGAGCCACCCAGGCATCCCTCTTTTTTTTTTTTTTTAAGATCTTATTTATTTGAGAGAGAGAGACAGAGCACAAGCATGGGGAGCTGCAAGCAGAGGCAGAAGCAGGCTCCCCACTGAGCAGGGAACTGGATGTGGGACTCGATCCAAGGACCCTGAGATTATGACCCAAGCCAAAGGAAGACTCCTAACCAACTGAGCCACCCAGCCGTCCCAAATATCAAAAATTGTAAACACATGTGAAATGGTGAGTGCTATGAAGTGTGTAAGCCTGATGATTCACAGACCTATACTCCTGGGACAAATAATACATTATATGTTAATAAAAGTAATTTTAAAAATTCTAAATGCTATTTTATAAACAATCAAAAGCCTGATCTTTGGGGTAAATAGTCAAGCATAAAGTTGTGTCTTCTAGTCTAGGTTTCCATTGCTCAAGTGAGCAACGTTAAAGGAAACTCTTTTGTTTCCAGGTTAAACTATTGTGGAAAGTTTTGGTTTGGTTTGGTTTGACTTCGTTAGCCTGAGGTTGTATGTTTTAGCATTTCATGTCCCACCTTCTTAAGAACAATGCTGTTTAGAATGCATTTCCCCTCCATTGGATAAGCTGGCCTTCCACATTCGTTTTAAAGTATTCATTTTTAGGGCTTTAAATGTAGATTGTTCAACCCATCGAAAATAGGTGATCTCTTTCCACTTAATGGAAATGACATATGTTATATGCACCGTTTTCCTCAGAGGTGGTAATTTCTAAAATTGCCCACCAACAAGCAATAAAAGGAATGCCATTATCACTTTAGCAAGATAGAAAATGTCTCCCTATATTTGCTTCTCTACCCTCCTGCTGTGTTAGAACAGACTCCAAACCACAAATGGATTGTGCTAAGCATCTAGTTGAATACACAAACAAATAGTCAAATATTCAGGTTTTCCCAAATATCTGGGTGTTTGGCACCTTCTAAACAGAGCATATGCATATTTGCTAGTTTTGCTGGTTTTGCTTCAGGTAGCGAAGCAAACATGGGTTTGCTGTTTCTTTGCACAATGAATCAGTTCCTGAAATGTGTACGAATCCAATTTAGATGGATCTAATTATATCTTAAATAACTAGTGGAGCTTACTATTTAAAGAAAATCTGTAGTGAATCCTTTTGTAAAGTGAACAGTCCCCTTGAAAAGCTAATAACTATATAATTCATCTATTACATGTTTGTTTTCTTTTTCTAATATGGGCACATGGAGGGTTTTTTTCCATCGCTATATGAGCATCCCTTATCTCACATGGTATTGAAGAATTAGAGATGTGGCCATTTCCCACCTGCCAGTATTAGTAAAGGGGGTGGGGGGGAACCAGCCACAGACATATTGGCCAGTCCCTGAAAAGTAGGAAGGTTTGTGCATAAAATTAGATGGGTTCGGTGTAGAAGATTACATTAAGTCTTTACATTTAAGGTTCTGGCATTAAACATTACAAGAGAGGATAGCAGAGTATAAGGATAAGAATCCATTTGAGGATATTAAATCTTATGTTTGTAATGGAAGTGATAGAGTATGAGGTATTAAGCAATCAGATAGGAGGATGAGTGATGCTTCTTTATGTTTATCGCGTCCCTGTAATTTACTGCAGAAAGCTCTCAGAATACCCCAATGAACATTGAAAACTGCAATTATTTTCCTTTGCTTGTCTTTCATCAAGGAAAATGCAAATAAACTTTAAAATGATTCATGGAGACTAACAATCCTCATCAATCTGCTGATGACTGAAAAGAAAAAGCAGGAGTAGTTTAACACCTACGCTGAATCTTAACTGAGGGATAATAATATAGTAAGTTATCCTGTGAAAAGTGTTTCACATATCGGGGGAAAGACTTGCTTGAGTTAAAGATAATGAAATTGTGCCTGAAAAAAGACTATGTCTCTATCTATAATCAGGAAGGGAAGAATTTTACACATTTCTGATGTGATACACTCTGGTGTCTGACCAAGGGACAGGTCTATCGGAGAGCTGCCCCTGTGCAATTTTGGAGAAGTGCAGCAGACATCCTTAGCACTTTGAATGAATCACTCTGCATCAGGTTCACACTGATGCTGATCTCCTGTGTCCTTCTGAGCTCCATGAAAGTCTATTCAACTGAGAAGAGAAAGAGAAATAAGGTGACAAAATAAACATCAGAGGGTTGCTGGAAAATAACAGAGTGCAGGATGATTGGCAGTAGAAAGAAGAATGCTCTGCCCTTACTGCCCTTCCAGGCTTAAATAATTTCTACCATTTGAAACCTGGGTCAAAGCTGGGTCGAATAAACTGTGTCTTCCCTTGAATTTCCCTTGGTATAGGCTACATGACATCGTATCTCCTCCCTTGTTCATTTATTTAACAATAATTATGCAGCAGCCAATACGAGTAAGGCATCCTATTGGGCCTTGAGGAGACAACAATGAACAAAACAGGCAAAATCTCTCTCCTCGTGGAACTCACATTTTCATGGGGAAGATAGGCAGTAAACAATTTGGCAAATTAATATATTAAGTGTTAAAAGTAAAAGTAAACCAGAAAAGAGGAATAGGTAGAGTGTTTAGAGAAGTCCATCGGAGAGGGTAACATTGTAACAGAGACTTCAATGAAGTGAAGCAACAAGCCATGCAGAGATTTGGGGAAAGAACATTTTAGGCAGGCGGAGCTTCAAGGATAAGAGCCCTGGGCAGGAATGCACCTACCAAGCCAAGGAAGGACAAGAAGACCAGCGATAGCCGAAGGATACTAAGCGGGGGTGAGAGAAAGAAAATGAGGCACTGGTGGGACTATAAATGTCTTCGAAAGAGGATCCAAGGGCACCTGAGTGGCTCCGTCGATTAAGTGTCTGCCTTCAGCTCCGGTCATGATTGCAGAGTCCTGGGATCACTGAGCCTCTGGCACCCTGCTCAGCGGGGAGCCTGCTCCTCCCCCTGCTTGTGCCTCTCACTGACTCTCTCTCTCAGGTAAATAAATAAAATCTTTTTTAAAAAAAGAAAGAAAGAGGATCCAAAGCCAATTCAGCATCACTTAATATCATGGTACATGGTGCAAATTATCAATAAGCATTTTATGAGAGAAGAGGGCAATTGCTTAATTGGACATTAAGATTGAAATTTCACAGGATCATGGATATAGCACCAACATTAAAACAAGATGCAGTACCTGCTCTTAGAAAGAGCTGGAGTAGGGGAGTCATGGGTTTGGAGTCACTTAAGAAGCAACTGAAATCATTCATATGAAACACGATGGAACCCTAAGCCAGAGGCAGTGTGAACTGAGAGGAGCAATATGGTTTAGAGGTTCTGTCAAAACTGTAAATTCCAGGGCGCCTGGGTGGCTCAGTGGGTTAAGCTGCTGCCTTCGGCTCAGGTCATGATCTCAGGGTCCTGGGATCGAGTTCCACATCAGGCTCTCTGCTCGGCAGGGAGCCTGCTTCCCCTCCTCTCTCTCTGCCTACTTGTGATCTCTCTCTGTCAAATAAACAAATAAAAAATTTTTTTAAAAAACTGTAAATTTCAAATAATTGGTTGGTGCCTCACAGAAAGTCTGGGGAGGGCTCTTCTCAGAACTGAGAGATTCTGCCCCTCACATGCTACATAGATCCGAACTGCCTCCTGCCTCATTCCAGATGCTGTCTGCTCTCCCTAGATTTCCAAATATTGCCCTGGATCCCAACTACCCCCTCTCCTAATTTCTCCAGGCCCAGTCCCTTAATTCACCGCAGTTTTAACTCAAATATAACATAAATGTTTCCTACATTCCAGCCTGAGTGCCAGGGACTGGAGCCTCAAATATGAATAAGACATCATCCTGCCCTAGAAGCATATCCTAAAGAATATTCTCAGCTACAACCTGTGACTGAGTCCAGAAGAAATTAAAAGCCTTGAAACCATGGGCTTACAGAGAATAAATGGTGAAATTAGGAGATGAAATAAAAATAGGTTCATAGGTCATTTTTTTTAATTTCCACTTTAAGATAGATGCGTATGAGAGAATAGACCTCTCTCATCTATTTCTCATGAAAGTCCCAAATATTATGGTTACTATGAACCACACTCCTGAACTGAACATTGGGTTGGAGCTGCACAAAGGCAAAAGCTGGAAGGGATGGGGTGGGTCCCCTTTCCCATGCAGGCAAACATCAGGGGCCACAATTAGGATGAGAAACAGTCATGCTTCTGCAAAGTAGATTAGAGAGAAATTTTCCAAGCTGCAAATGGCAGTTTGACAAACACCATTACTGGCTGGACTCAGTGAAAACCCTGCAGACCTGGCTTCCTCTGGAATTATAGATCACAGTGAATCCACAGGACGTTATTGGAAAATGAAGAACAGGAAAGAGGCTGTGAGAGTGACAAGCCCTCCAGCCTCTGCTCACTTGCACACTCAACAAGGGAGATCAATGCCATGAGATGGCAGCACCGTGTACATACCTGGGAAGCTCTCCTCCTGGAAGAATGCAGCAGAATAGCTTCCCAAAGAAAGCAAACCCCAGACCCAAACTACCTTTGGGCAAGGCCAGGAGTGAGGAAAGTGAGGGAGCACCACCCCTGGGAAAGCACATGCCAGAAAGGACTCCCTCTCTTGCTCACTCCCCACCACCAGCTCTACTGAACATTATCTTTTATATCAGGTGAAATCAAGAACAACTCAGCATCAAATGCCATCTTACAAGAAAGAGAAATCCCCAACATTATTTGAGGGCATTATGCAGAGGTGAAGGGGTGGTGAGTACCCCTGCTTCTCTGACTTCACGCTAATAATGCATGGAGAGCTTGAGAGTTGCTTACACTCTTTGAATCTGGATGGTTTTCTGTCCCAATCGGCAGACCCATCTTCTTCTCCCCAGCAAGCTCCTTCCTGAGTTGCTTTCTGGCTCTGTCCTGCGATCCACAGCAGTAGAGAATTGTATGCTCAGGGTCACTGTAGCCAGACAGGGACCAGCAGAGGCAAGTGGACTGTTTGTAGATTTGGAGAGCTCTAGGCTGAGGGTCAGAAATGAGAAACATCCAGGGAGGTCAGAGCCCAGAGGCAGTGAGGACAAGGCTTGCCTTGAATCACCTCTGTAGACAGAAGAGTATATTTTTTTTCTTTTTTCCATCTCAAGCTGCTCGTTGATTCATTCATTCATTTATTCACTCATCACATATTCACTAAGCACCTCCTAGGTGATGCTGAGAGCCAGAAACACTGCACACATCACACACCAGCTGTACACCGAGATACTCACATGGTCCCCATCCTTGTCTGTGATGCTTCTTTAAGATTGTTTTTCTAGTTAAATCAGGTGGAGAATTTTGAGTATCATGCATATGCAGTCTATTCTCTTTCCTCACGTTTCCATAATGCAAATCACCTCATATGCAATTGTAAATAGGGTAACGATGTCAATGTAACATGGAAGTTAAGGATGATTTTTCCCAAATAACGCCAGCTGAGCATAAAGCATACCAGCCTAGCTAACTGCAGCAATGCTGGAGAAGTACGATACTGCCTGTATCCTCCTTCTTATTTTGGACACTTATTTTGGACACTCGCTCTCTCTTGGAAGCACCTACAAGTCAATTTTCCCTTATCTGTACAAAAGACACAAATGTAAGGTGATAAAGGAAATGACCCATCTTTTTGGATGAATTTTAGAATTAGACGAATTTCTCAATGACACCAATGTCTTATCAGGATTGATGTTTCTGCTAGATCTCTTTTTTAAAGTTCCATAGGTTTAAACTGTTTTGCCCTGACTCTTTATCATAAGCCCTGTTCTTTTCAGTGAGCATTCTCACCTAAAACCTGGCTTTTGGGCATTTATCCTACTGTGGCAGGAAAGCCCAGATGTGAGTTTGAGTTTATCCACACCGCCTGCTGGGAAACACATATCACATTCTATGTGATAATCTGGACTTTTCAAGTGAAAGTCAGCAGTACAAGGGTGGGAAGTGGCATCTTTAGGTCAAATAAATCAAAGGGACAGAAATCTATATCAGATGATGGCTTGAAGAACTCTTCATCCAAACTTTTCCCCTTTATCAAGCTCTGTTAAAGAAATCTTTAAGCTAAAAAATAAAAATAAAAAATTTTTTAAATTTTAAAAAAGAAATTTTAAAAAAAATTTAAAAAAGAAATCTTTAAGCTTTACAAACCTATTCATCAATAGTATGATTTTTTTAATTAGCCTAAATTTTAATAAAGGAAACATTTATGGAGTTTATTTTTTTAAAGATTTTATTTATTTATTTGGCAGGGACAGAGAGAGAGAGACAGAGATCACAAGTAGGCAGAGAGGCAGTCAGAGAGAGAGGAGGAAGCAGGCTCCCTGCTGAGCAGAGAGTCCAATGCTGGACCTGATCCCAGGACCCTGAGATCATGACCTGAGCCGAAGGCAGAGGCTTAACCCACTGAGCCACCCAGGCGCCCCCATTTATGGAGTTTAGATAGAGGAAATAATAGTGCTGCAGACAGAAACAAATTTTAGCACTGTTACAGTAGAGCAAATTGAGAAAATTTTATCTAAAGTGCAAGGTAATTTAACAATTGCAAACTTCATTTTTCACTTTATTGAACTCTAAGTATTTTAATGCCTTCTCAGTATGTGAAACCTGTAATATTCAGATTATTCTAGATTATTCTATTGTTTCTTTTTTAAAAACTAATACAAAGGGGCCCCAGGCTGGCTCAGTCAGGGAGCACTCAACCCTTGATTTCGAGGTCGTGACTTCAAGCTCCACCTCAGGTGTAGAGCCTACTTTAAAAAACTAAAAAGTAGGTGTGCCTGGGTGGCTCAGTCATTAAGCCTCTGCCTTTGGCTCAGGTCATGATCTCAGGATCCTGGGACTAAGCCTGGCATCTGGGTCCTTGCTCTGTGGGAAGCCTGTTTGTCCCTCTCCCATTCCCCCTGCTTGTGTTCCCTCTCTCAGTGTGTGTGTCTCTCTGTCAAATAAATAAACAAAATCTTTTTAAAAAATTAAAAAATAAATAAAAATTTTAAAAATAACAAAACCAAAGTTCCAAATAATTTTTGGAATTAAAAGACTCAGTTCTTTACCTTGCCACACACACACCTCTCTGATCTTTCCTGCGTGTCTAGGCTTTTTCCTGCGGCAGTTTCCCCTGAGGGTACTCACAGGACAGCGGCATCTATGTTCATCCCCTTGTGTGCGCTGTACTCTCGCCGGACTCAGCTCTTCATAGAGCCCATGCATACTGCCTCTGCACCTTTATAAATAGTATTTCTTCCAGTTGAAGAGTCCAGTTCTCCCATTTCTTTTTACCGCTTTGGTAATTCCTATTTATTTCCAAGTTTCCACTCATATCCTCTCTTTCTGGAAGTTTCCCAGAGTCTCCGGGAGTTGTCTTGTTCCCCTTCTCTGCATCCCGGGGTCAGCACAACTCAGAGAGAAGAGTCTATAGTAGCCAATCGTCCTTAAAAGCGTTCATAATGCTCTGCTAGGATCATTGATTTCCAAAAATAGATTTTATTTCTGCCAGACTGAAAACTACATTAGAATAGGGACACTAAATTAGTAGTCTTTGTATTTCCTAGTATGTATCCCAGGGCCTAGCATGTAGGAGATGTTCAATAAATGTGTGAAAACTAAATGTTCCGACCATCCATACTAAAGAAGCCTCAGTAATTCTCCACGTATATCCCTGTTTTGTTTTTTATTTGGTTGTTTTTTTGTTTTTTTGACTCTATAGCATCTACCATTATTTGATATTTTCTTTACTTTTTTAAAGATTTTTTTAATTTATTTTAGAGAGAGAGAGAGAGACCACAAGTAGGGGGAGGAGGAGAGCAGAGGACAAAGGAGGGGAGGAAAATCTCAAGCAGACACTCCACTGAGCAGGAGCACAAGGTGGGGCTGGTTCTCATGACCCTGAGATTATGATCAGTGCCAAAACCCAGATGCTCAACCATCTGAGCCTACCCCACCACCCCACACCGGGTTGTTTGATGTTTTCTTGCTTATTTGTCACTGTTATTCATTATTGGTTTCTGCCACCAGAATACAAGCTCCATTAAGAGTAGCCCTTGTTGTTTTGTTCATCACTTTCTCGCCAGTGTCTGAGACAAAAGAGGTACTCAATATCTGGAAGAAAAGAGGTACAAAATAAAAATACTAACTGTGCTAAATGAATGACTAGATCTAGATTTTACTCTCTTCTACTGTTACCAAGCTTTTTAATAATTAGCAGATAAGTTCAGTATCTCCATGGAGACATTAAAATACTTCGATTTCAACTAATCTTTTAGTTTTAGCAGTATGAACTTCCAAGAACAATTTTTCACTCCTTTGGAAGATCTCTAAAGGCAAGTATAATTAAGTACTGTAGAACCCAAGATCCAAAATCTAAAATACAATGATTGTGTACGAACTTCTGCCTCTTTTTTTTTTTCTGTTCATTCTCAGTTTCTCCTGAGTTTCAATTACCCTTTTGAATCTGGATAATCAAGGATTTATGTTATTAAAGCAAGTCCTTTTACCTAATATGAAAGCAGGCTGATCATTAACATTAAAAAATAATAGTATAACATGAGTCTGTAGCCACACTAAAAATGAATAGGATCATAAAAAACAGAGAGTTACTGCAATGACCTAGTTAGTTATTCAACACTAACATTTTAATTAAAAAGTCAGTTAGTAATGACTAAGTCATTCACTAATGATGTCTAGAGGCAAAAGGAATAGGGACTCGTGTCCCCAAATAGCTTCCTATGATGGCATTTTAGATCAGTTGTTCCTATTCAAACTAAGACACAGTTATCACTCCCTCCTCAGAGCTCCCATGATAACATTACTCATGTTTCACTTTCAACATGTGTTTTGTGCTAAACCATGCATTAAACAAGCATTTCTTTAGTACCCGTTATGTTCTAGGCTTTATGTCCTAGCATCATTTAGATTATCCTGTATTCTCCTGTTTTTAATGGAAAGTGAAATTCCAAGCCATTTTCTGAATTAAAAGATCCAGTTGCTTACCTTGAGGGAAAGAAGCAAAAGTGAGTGAGAGAACCAAAAGTAAGTAGAATTAGAGATTAGGTGATCCGTAAATATGATGGCATAATAGATATGTGTAAAATGAACAACTGGTTATGAGCAGAGGAAGTAACAGAGTCTCCATGGCCAGTTGGGGAAGGCTTCTAGAGGTGGGGGTATTAGAACTGAGTCTGGAATCACAAAGGTCTGGATCGGTCTGGCTAGATTTCAGGGGGTCAGGTGCATGAACAGAGGCTCAGAGGAAGGTTAGAACAAGGCTGAAAAGAACCTAGTTTTACAATCAGGTCATTTGGATTTTATGCTTAAGTGATGGGAATCAAAAGAAAATCTTGATAAGTAGCACAATGACCCAATCAAATTGTGTCTGTGAAAGATAATTCTGACTCCACCTTGGAGAGTGACTGAAATAGAGAAGGACTAGCAAAGGATGGGAAAGAATGGAGGCTGTTGCATTTCCCAGAGCCATACAATGCACATCCAGACCAAAAAGAAGCAGAAGGGATGGAAAGGAAAGGCTGAATTCAGGGGATGTTTCTGAGGCCAAGCCAAAGAGGGGTGATGTTTGAGATGAGAGACTGAGGTGAGGATGTCTGTGCTCTCTGACTTTGGGCTGTGATTAGATAATGATGTCATTACCCAAGACGAAGAACACAGAGCATTCGACAGGTTCAGAAGAAAGACGGGCTAGTTTTAAATATATTACATTTCATTCATTTGGAGACCATGAGGGAAGTACTGAAATATTTATCTATAGCCCAGGAGATGTGGCAGTCTACATTTGGAGATCATGGGTATGTAGGGGAATTAAAGGAGCCCTGAGAGGTGGAAATGGAGAAAATTGTACAAGGAAACAGTAGCCACCATTATGATGAGTAAACCACTCTGAGATCAGACCCGATGTTACCACTCTTCTTCTTTGTGTCATGCCCCTAGAAATCTTAACGCCAAGTGCTCCTCCTGTTAAAATTTAGGCTTGAGGCATTTTATTAGATGTCTTCCCAGGACATGACTTACCACCTGCATTATGTTCAACACTAACATTTAACTAGAGTGTTAGCTTAAGGCAGTCTTCATCCAAAGTGTTGGCGGTCCTGAGTGATAGGAACAAAACTGTGGATATAGCCTTCTTCCTCTGAAGGACATAGAGATCAACATTTCACAGAAGACCCAGAGAAATTAATTAATTTTTAAACTAATGAAATTTAAAAGAGCTCAGTAAGAACAATCCTTAAACCTACATGTAAAATGAAAATCCATGATGATTTAGGGTGATTGCAATCACCTGTTACTATTCATTTCCAAGGGAACAGAGGGCTGGAGTTCTCCAGGACGTGAAACACCTTGGAAAGCCTACTTCCTTTCCTCTCCATAAATGTCCAAGATTGCATGGGATCAGTGCTTTGCAGGAATCTAGCATCTTTCCCAATATCAGTTCTCTTTCCAACAATCATTGGATGAATCAAAATTTCCTCCTAACGTATGATAGGTGATGTCCTGCCCTCTTGAGAACCTATCATCTAAGCTGTTGTGAACAGTAGAAAGTGAGCTCCTAGCCTTAAACCTCTAACATAAATAATCGTGGTCAGATTACCTGAGCAATAGACTATCAGTAGGAAAGTTCGATCACTGGCACAAGCATCTGCATCATTGGGACAGAATGATTGCAAAGGAAAACAATTATTTAAAAAAAAAAAAAAGAGCCTTGGGTTACCTACATATGTACACTTCCCTTGACATGTCATCAAATGACAGCTGGAGATTTTAAAAAATCAAAGTTTGAGATTTTTAGGAGATGAAAGCAGGAGAGCCAAAGAGGAGGGGAATTAATTGTTTGGGAAAATCTCCAAGAAAAATCCATCTGAAATGAGGGATTACTCTTTCTCTTGACTCAGTAACATTCAGAAATATAGAGGGATGAAGTAGAGTCTCAACATAATTTGATCCCGCCAGAGTCAGAATTCATTTTTATGTTTCTGTTGACAGCCAACAACTTTTTCTTTTTAATTATAAGATGGAAATTTCTAACCCCTATGGTGACTCGTCACTTTTTATAAGACTCACATTTCCAGTGAACAAAAACATTATTCAAATAGGTTCTCTTTCCAAAAAATGAACAAAATAATCACCAAAGCAAATTATTACACTCAACGTCTGTGAATCATGTCCCAGCCTGAGGGTGCTGAGATGCTAAGAGCACTCGGTGTACCCAGTAGGCACCCACAACTCAGCACTGCTGAAAACAGTCCCCTCAGCACTCAGACATTTCAACGTTTGGGGCGCCTGGGTGCCTCAGTCAGTTAAGCAGCTGCCTTTTGTTCAGGCCATGGTCCTGGGGTCCTGGGATCGAGTCCTGCATCAGGCTCCCTGCTCAGCGGGGACCCTGCTTCTCCCCCTCCCACTGCTTCTACCCCTGCTTATACTCTCTCTGTCAAACAAATAAGATCTTTTTAAGAAAAAGATTTCAACACATATGTGATAGTACCAATTGCAAGTCATATGTTTTCCTTAATGTATTAAACACTGAATATTTGGGTGAGAGATGGGGAAGATAGTACTTTTGTTCCCAGCCTCTTTAATAATGTTTCACTTTATGGTTGCTCCTTTACAGGTAGCCCTAAAGTCAAAAAATAAGGGAAATTTGGAGTCTCTTCTCCCCAACTTTGGCATAGCTGTCAAAATGTAAAGAGCGATTTGATTTTCACTATCTGCATCTGATCTCAGAGTCTTCTGAGATAGACATTTATCAAATTTGAAGAAAAAAGTGGCAGTTTTACCAGAACTGTTGCAGCATTATTAATGCTCTAGATTCCCAGCAAGAATTAAAGCAGAAGAACAAGATAAGCAAGCATTATAGGGCTTTATTTCCTACAAACTTATAAATAAAAACATTTCAAGTGTTCTAAATTTCCATCTCAATTTATCTTAGAAAATACAGACAAATTAAATATAAAGTGATTCCTTCTGTATCTGCTATTCTCCTTTCCTTTACTGCCAATAAATCATATCAAACCTAACATTGTTTCTCATGTCCTCAGAGGGGAAGCTCTTTGGAAGCTTGTCAGTTCAGGGCCACAGTGAAGACAAGGAACGAAGAACTGTGGGTTGACCCTTGGCAGTGAGCAGAAGAGCATCCACTTGAAGGTTCTGATAATTATGGAAATCATCTAATGAGGATATGATATATTTTTATAGCCTCAGGTTTCTACTTTAGCACAAGTCAGGGAAAGCCTTGTTCTCAGCTTACAGCCTCACTCCTGACCTCTTGCTTGGAACAGACAGACATAGGGGTTCCATCCCAGTTTCCACTCCCTGCTTCTTGCATTGTTGGTGGGTGCCCAGCTCGTCTCAGAAAGATCTCCCATCTTTAACAAAACCTGGTGAATGACCAAAGCAGCTATGGTGAGGAGACAGAAAACAAGCTGGTTCTTTCTGAGGACTCTGTCCTAGAGAACCCTCCCCATTCCTCTCCAGAGTTTTAATAATGACCTTAAAGACAGTCCGGCCCTCCATTCCCCTCTGTTTTTACCTCCTACTCCTCTCACCTTACTCTGTCTACTGGGCCACCCTGTTCCTTGTTCCTCATCCACACTTCAGGCTTTTGCTTCAGGCTTGTTACTCCTTTAACTAACTTCCTCTAGTCTGCTCAGAAAGACCTAGTCCAACTCTCCTGTTTAAGGGTGGACATCCACCAGCCCTCCTCAGCACCTCTACCCTCCTTTATCACTCTCTGTAGCACTTATCTTCTAATGTCTATAAGATGCATTTATTTATTGGGGGGCCTGGGTGGCTCAGTCAGTGAAGCATCCAACTCTTGGTTTTGGCTCAGGTCATGATCTCTGGATCCTGGGATCAAGCCCTAGGTCGGGCTCTCTGCTCAGCATGGAGTCTCTTTGTCCCTCTCCCTCTGCTCCTCCTGTCTCTCTCTTGCTCTCACTCTCACAAATAAATAAGTAATCTTTAAAAAAAAAAATGTACTTATTTATTATGTTATTATCTGCCCCCTCACTAGAAGCATCAAGAGTATAGGAATTTTTGACTCCTTGTTTACTTCTGTGTCTTCAGCATCTGGAAATGGACCTGGTATGTTATAAGCACTTAATAAGTATTGGACAAATAAATTCATGTTACTTAGCACATGCAAAGTTATTTCTACTTATCAGGCACTGTTATAAGCACTATACAAAAATTAGGTCATTTAAACCTTGGTAACAACCCTATGAAGAAGGAGTTTGTTTGTTTGTTTATTTTTAAAAAATACTTCCATCTATTTATTTGGCAGAGAGAAATCACAAGTAGGCCGAGAGGCAGGCAGAGAGTGGGATGGAGGGGAGCAGGCTCTCCACTGAGCAGAGAGCCCGATGCGGGACTCGATCCCAGGACCCTGAGATCATGAACTGAGCCTAAGGCAGAGGCTTAACCCACTGAGCCACCCAGTAGCTCAGCCATCCCCAGTGTTTGAGAGTGACCAAACCAAGTCATTGTGCTGGCCCTCTGCTTCCTCCGAAGGAGAACTTGCAGTGTATTAGTTATCTAGGGACTCATTTCAGGGAGGGAGGGGCAAATAGGCCTATCAGGTCAGGTCACAAGAGAGAGATACAAAAAGGATCAGAACAGAACACACAAGCCCATGGGATGAGCAACAGCCCCTTCCTTCTGGTCCAGCTTGTCATGCTTCAGCGAAGCTGGAGGCTGCTGTCAGCGATCACAGGATCCTCAAGGTGCCTACGGGCCCAGACTGACACATATCTGTATGCTAATTTACATAGCTAGCTATAGCTTACTGGAATGTTTACCTCAATGTTTGGGAAACATTTAAGATTATTGAATGGGGGTAATTAGAATTTGGGTGGAGGCTTATTTCTTACCAGTGTTTCATTGAGTCAATACTTAGGGAATCTCTGCTAACAAATTGTTGCCAAATAAAGATCCTGCTGGGTTTTCTTTAATTAATGAGATGGCTTGGTTGTAATTATTCCATTAATTGTTTCAATGCAAATAAGTACTATGAAGCATCTTGAAAACTGTTTCCTCTTAAATATGTTAAACCTTCCCTCTTATCCTCTCATTTCTGTTCTTAATTTGCCTGGTAAATCCTCTTTTAATAAATGGCACAAAAATGAGGGTTACCCAAACTCCAGTGGAATTATCACAAATTCTGATTTAAGGGAATCTAAATGGAAGTAATGAATTGTATTTGTGCTCTTTAAAAAGATAAGATTCCACTGAGCCTGCATTTACTATGCAGACAGGCAGAGTAAAATAATGGAAGAAGTTGTAAAAATGGGAACTCTCAGGAGTATAAACAATTTTTAGTCTCTGATAAGATAATTAATTTTAGATATATATAAAGCTAGCCTTTGAAAACTACATTCAGTGACTTTTCGATACTCTTAATTGGTGGCAGGGCGGGCGGCAGGGGGTGAAATCCTTGCCTTAATACAGTTCTGTTCCCTGCCTGTCAAGATATGGGGCTGAGAGGCAGGAGAATAGCAAGCAAGTCTCCCCCACAAGCGCACCTGCAGAGTGGCTGTTCGGGCTTTGGCCCTAACAAGAGGCTCTGAGCCTCAGTCAGGCTACCTTGAGTTGGGCCTGGCAGCCTTTCCTCCATGGAGGCTTCATGGACAAGTCTGGAAGGCAAGCAAGGATGATAAAGGGAGACACAGACAAGACAGAGGAGAGAGCCATTTCCCTTTCAGCTGAGAAAATATCCCAGAGCCCTCCTTGCTTCCACGGGAGCATCTGTCTCTGTTCTTCTTCCCTTCAGCCCACCTCCCATTCCCCCTCACTCTGAGTAAATTTACTTTCAGCACACCTTGCTCCATGACTTCTTTTGTCTAGATTCTACAAAAGGTCAACCTGACACGGCTGTATCACTTTCCATCCATTCAGGCATTCCATGCTGCTTCGGAAAGGGTGAGGAGCGCACTTGGTCTGACGTGTTCTTTTCTGGGACAGACCCTCCTTCTGAAGAGACAGTTATCTTTGCTCAGAGCCCACTTGTGATGCCCTGTGAAGTGAATGTATGGGTCTGTACGTCCACCATTTTGGTCACAAATTGTGTGCAGGATGCTTTATTAGCTAAAATTGTGCATCGGTCCTCTCATATGTCGTTATACTACTACGTTTTCTCCAACTCCAGTGTCGTGTTGCCGGGGAGGAATAAGTCTACAACCAAATAAAAGAGCAAGAGAGCAGAGGAGGGTTTCAAATGACCGTGACAGATCAGTTCCCTCCTACACTAAGTAATTTTTCCAAATCAGTCCAAGTGATGGCAATTCATTCATCCTGCAGAAGGAGGCCATTGCCGATCAGAGGTTGTTTGGCAGGTGTGCATAATGGGTGACAAGAAGTCGGTGATGTATTAATTAAGATATGTTGATGAGGTGAGCAGACACAGTTGGCAGAAGATTGCATTCCAAATACTGTTATGGGCAAATAAGAGTAATGGTTTATGGACAACAGGAACCATCTTGGAGATAAAGACTAGATGTAACAAAACTCATTTTCTCTCCAGAAGAGAAACTTCAGAAAAACATATCAGGGGGTGTCTGGGCGGCTCTGTTGGTAAAGCGTCTGCCTTTGGCCCAGGTCATGATCCCGTGGGATTGCATCCCACGTTAGGCTCCTTGCTCAGCGGGGAGCCTGCTTCTCCCTCTGCCTGCTGCTCCCCCTGCTTATTCTCTCTCTCTCTCTCTCTCTCTCTCTCTGACAAATAAATAAAATCTTTAAAAAAGAAAAATTAAGATCAGGACATGGCTTGGTGAATAACACAACACAGAAATAGGTTATGTTAGAAACAAGGGATACCTCCAGTACTCCTTGGATTTAGCTGTCAGGATAACTCGCCATTAAATCAAATTGAAAAATATCTGCGATGTGCTATGTCTTATGCTTAAGGATCCTAAAAATTTGTGTTCTAAAATACTTGGAAATTTCCCAAATCGCTTTCTCATTTTATCCTCATCTCAGTTTTTCTTAAGCCAGTAGGTATAGAAGACATACTGATTCTTAATCTATTGTTTAATGGTTCAAATGAACAACAGGCAGGAGAGCTCATTAAATTTGTTCAAGTTTATCAATGAATAAGCCCTTCATCTTACTCAATTTAAGAGTACATTTTATTTATAGCATGACTAGTCTTGAATGAATTTGATGGATAACTAGAAACAATTAGAGACACAAATAAACACCCCAGAATCGTGACAGATTTCATAAAGGATGAAAGATTCACGTGAAGATTCCCATGGTTAATAAAATTGAAGCTATTAAACTAAGTGATCTTGCATCTATTTGATTTTTCTTTATGATCTAAATGTTCAAAAGATCAGAAAACTTCAAATTTTCCTCCAATTTAGAAAGTATTATTAATGGGCTATTGTTACAGTGCCATTGATTTACATACTTTGGGGATAGTTAACACTATACATTTATCAGAGATTACAATGAGAGGTGATACGCATTTCCTATTTGTGGTGGTCTTGTTAATAGGGTTTCCTGTAGATTTTCATTCTTAGATTTTTGTCTTTCCTTTTCTTGTACATGAGCCTGGTTACTGAATCCCACTATCAATTCTGAAAACTTTTGTGCAAGTGCACATGCAAGTGTGTGTGCTAGTGGGTGTGCAGTATGTGTAGAGTGAGGTGTGTGTTTTCCTACCTCTCAATACTCACCAAAGGATATTGCTCTTGATACCACAGAGTATGCTAACACCAGTAACACGTACTGTGGTAACGGGAAGAATGTGCGTGTTAGGTAACAAAATACATTATGATGCTTATAAGGGAAAATAATTATTATGTGTAAGAGAGGAAAAAACCAAGACTATTTTAAATCAAAATATCTCCTGTTCAGGGGCACCTGGGTGGCTCAGTCCATTAAGCGTCTGACTCTTGATTTCAGCTCAGGTCATGATCTCAGGGTTGTGAGATCAAGCCCTGCATTTGGCTCCGTGCTGTGTGTGGAGCCTGCTTAAGAGTCCCTCTCTCTTGGGCACCTGGGTGGCTCAGTGGGTTGAGCCTCTGTCTTCAGCTTGGGTCATGATCTTGGGGTCCTCAGATCAAGCCCCGTGTTGGGCTCTCTGCTCATCGGGGAGCCTGCTTCCCCCTCTCTCTCTGCCTGCCTCTCTGCCTACTTGTGATGTCTCTTTCTGTGTCAAATAAATAAAGTCTTTGTAAAAAAAATTATCTCTCTCTTTCTCCCTCTGCCCCTCACCCACCACTGCTCCCACTCTCTCTCTCTCTCTCAAAAAATAAAAATAAAAATAAAAATAACTCGTGTTCTATCAGGAGACCTAGAAGAAAGATGGGTTAGATGATCCCAGAAAGCATGAGGATTTCTCCAGTAGCATATAGAGGTCTGCAGTGCAGCCTAATAGCTTGTGGACATAGAAAGAAAACAAAATAGTAACTGATTTCTGCTGGACTCCGCCATCACCCTGCCCATTGCCATTTGGCCTCTGAAAGCCATGGTCCCAAAGCTTTCTGTTTCCTCCAGATGATGCCTGGTGTTTTCCCAATCTACTCACAAGCAGTGTTTCTCCCACTGGACACCTCAACAGTTGAAGACCTCAGAGCTCCACCCTCTGCCCCACAGCCTCTGCCTTCCTTCCTTACTGAATAAATAAAACACTGGCTGTTTCCAGAGCCCCTTTGGCATCTTCCTGAAGTTCCACTTCCTCCAAAACCCAAAATGTTTGAGGATTCCACCTGAAATACACTCAAGTAAAGGGAACAAATGGTCACTCACTCTCTTTGTCTTTTCCCAGTCTGTCTTAGGAACCGTTCTTATCTTTATTGACCAGAGTCAGTCTGGTCAGCTTCAAGTTACCAGGGATAGAGTAGTTAGAATTGGTTTCAAAAAATTATAGAAGGATTTTGAGGAAGTTTGAGTACAAATGCCTTACTTGAAGTCGTCATACAGATGCATTGTTCTGTCCTTCCTAATGTATCTGTTAATGTTCTTACCAGGAATCTGGGTTACAATGGCAACTATTTTCTTATGCATGTTTAAGTTTGAGATCACTGCCAGTCAGTGACGTAATCCTGTCTTAATAAGATCAGTGACACCGTTTGTCAGGAATTTAATAAAGTCCTGCAGTGCTTGGCTGGACCAAGTGGCTAGGCTAAGATGGCACTTGAGTTCATAATGGCCCCCGTAGTCCTTATTTTAGTCAGAATATCTGCCTTGTAGAGTGATACTGATATTCTATAAGCAAAATCTGCTTTAAAAACACTGGCGTACTTATGGTTACATCTGGTCTATTTTGTTTCTTATGATAATAAAAATATTTTTAAAAAAATAAAGAACCTTTCTTAACCCATGGCAAAAAATCCTATCATTGTAGTAAGGTAGTAAAAAGAAAGAGATATCATCAGGTGACCCCAAATGAAAACAAAATTGTTTAGTGCTATAAATCATATGAGTGAAATTAGGTAATTACTGTTACTCTTCTGTAGCTTCGATTAATCAAAATAAGCACATGCTGACACCAAGACGTCTTGCGGTGAGAAACCATTCACTCTCCAGTTGCAATTAGTGTAATAGTGCTGAATAGGCAGGTTAGAAAAAAAAATCATAGGCCAAATAACTTATTCTAATTTTTCTACTTCTAGCTAGCCCTTTTGCAGAATGTTGGTCTTAAGGAATTGGTAAAGCAGCATGCTAATTACTTTTTGCTGAACCTGAAGTTTTGAAGTGAAGGAAGCCTTAGCAAACCTTCAGCGAGGGCCTGCCTACGTAGAGAACTTGCTACAATGAGCAAGGACTTTCTCAGGGACCGTCACTCAGAGAGCACTCACTGCCCATCAGTTTGTGAGTCCTCTGCATGTGTCTCATCGTCCCAAACAGATTATAAATTCAAGGGCAAGAGACACATTACCCATCTCTATATCCTGCATGGTTATGGTGTTCATTTGTAAAGGGAATTCATGAAAATCGGAAAACCTATAAATGAAAGAAATGTTACAGAACATTTAGGCATACTAAACTATGCAAATATCCTAAAAGAAGAGGCAAGGTGCAGATTTTCTGAAAATCAGGCGACCTCTTAGAATGAGAACACCTATCTTTGGTCCAAGCAAGGGTGGCTATAAGGGCAGAAATATAACTCCCAGGTAAAAAAAGTAATAAGTTCTGAAAGTTCTCCAAGAACACACCCAGTCCTGTCCTGACTCTCAACCTCTTGGTAGCACAAAAGCCATTTGTCTCAGTGTGCTTGGGCTGTTATAACAAAATATGTAGGCTGGGTGGCTTGAGCAACAAATGTTACTGTCTCACTGTTCTGGAAGCTACAAGTCCAAGATCAAGGTGAGGACTGATTTTATTCCCCAGTGAGGGCCCTCTTCCTGGCTTGCAGACAACTGCCTTCTGGCTGTGTCCCCACAATGGGGTTGGGTGGGGAGGAAGGGAACCTGTGAGCAGCTCTGTTGCTCTTCCTTTTCTTATAAGGACACTAATCCCCATCACAGAACCCCACCTTCATGACTTAATCTAAACCTAATTACCTCCCAAGGGCCTATCTCCAAATACCATCACATTGGGGGCTGGGGCTTCGATATCTGATTTTGAAGGAAGCAGACATTCAGTCCTAACTCTTGTCACAGGTTGTTCACCACAACCTCCAAGACGAATTTCACCAACAAGAAAAGATAAGATTTGCTCTGTGATCAACTTAGCTGATATGTACCAATTTCTTTTTTTTTTTCTTTAAGCTATTTTATTTAAACATATAATGTAACCCCACCACCCTCTCCCAACCCTTCTCCCCCCCCCACCCCCCTCAGTTTGTTTTATGACATTAAGAGTCTCTTTTGGTTTGTCTCCCTCCCGATCCCTTCTTGTTTCATTTTTTCTTTTCCTACCACCTTAACCCCCACCCCCGTTGCATCTCCACTTTGATATGTACCAATTTGTTGAGGTCAGGGATGTCTTTTTATTGAAATATATTACTTGTTTTAAGGAATTCTGTGTAAATTTTTATAAGTAAAAAAAGTCTGTTGCCTTTGCATATTTTCCTATTATAAAACCAATATAAAGGGATAATTTTATTTCTGGTAGCAATGTTAATTTTGAATTGTTACTTAGGCTGGGGGAGGGTGCAGGGAATAAGTTGTTACTTATATTGTTTGGGGGCAAGCTCATACAGTTCCCAAGAGAAAGAAAAGCCTATAAGATAATGAGAAATTGACAAATTAGCAATTCAAATGAAAACTTGTTTTGATTTCACTCATTTTGGAGACTCTCTTGGTGTTTCCGTTTTGATCTAATTCAGAGCTTTTAGCTTCAGTTTCCAATGTTAGCAGGTTCATTTGTGATTTTTTTGGCAAAACCATAGCAGAATGATTATCTGGTTTCAGTTCAAGGTACAGCAAACTTTTCAATTTTTTCTAGCTTGCATGATTCAGAGGTTTAGTTCTGATCCCTGCTGCATACACATGTGGCTACATGTAGACACACCCACATATAAATCCCAAACCCAGTGAGGTTTAATTTGGTCTGGGGTGGGGAACCAAAAAAGAACTCAGTGAGCCTGCTTTCTGTTCCCAAGAGAGGGAAGAGGAGAATGTGTGAGAAGCCCTACCACCAACTTGGGCACCTCAGCAGAGAGTGCCACGATGGCTCTATACCAAGGACAGAATTCCCCAACCCACAATGTGACAGGTGGAGCGGACTGCCTGACTCACCCTTTGCCCTGATGGAGATGTAATTTTACGAACACAAAACATGAACACGGAAGGGGTCACTTGGATGGCTCCCTCCTACCAGGCAGGCATTTTAGCACTTGACAGCAACCAGCCTATCCCTAGGTGTCTGAAGTCACGACAAGAGAGCAGACATCCGGGGGCACCTGGGTGGCTCAGTGGGTTAAGCCTCTGCCTTCGGCTCAGGTCATGATCCCAGGGTCCTGGGATCGAGCCCCACATTGGGCTCTTTGCTCAGCAGGGAGCCTGCTTTCCCTCCTCTCTCTCTCTGCCTACTTGTGATCTCTGTCTGTCAAATAAATAAATAAAATCCTTTAAAAAAAAAAAAAAGAGAGAGCAGACATCCTCATCATGACATCTCACTTAGCAACTAGGGTGCATTGGATCATCGCTAGGCTGAACTAGGGTGAAATAAGGGATGTCTTCTGTTCCTCACTCTTGTCCTCTATTTCTCTGCTCTCCTCCCCAACAAGGGAGCACCCGCTTCCTATCCCAGGCATATATGTTCTCAACCTGTGGCCCCAATACCTGATAAAAAAAAAACCTGCCTCTGGTTCTTCTTTGGAAATAAAGTGTAAATCAGTCATTTGGAATGAGACAATTTCAAACTACTCCCTTCCCTAAGCCCTACTGAAAAATCCCCTGGGATAAATGAACATTGCTGGGGTGCTGGCTGGCTCAGTCAGTGGAGCATATGCCTCTTGATCTCAGGGTTGTGAGATTGAGCCCCATGTTGGGTGCAGAGATTATTTGAAAAAAAATTTTTTAAAAAATGAACATTGCATATAAATATGGTTGATGAATTACTTTTCAGAGGGAGATTTGCATTTTAACAGGTATGAAAAACTTGAAAGGATAAATTATTGCTGGACAAGTTTTAGGAATCAACCAACCAAAAAGGGAAGACCTTAGGAGGCATGAATTTTCTTGGTGCTCCTGAGATGGATTCGTCTATCAGTATCTTCCTAAGCCTCCCAGACAAAAAGGCCAGCCCCAGATGCTGGCCTTCAAAACCGTCTCAATCACTGTTTCCAAATGCAGAAAGCATCCATGTCCCTTAACACCTTGTTCTGATCTCCCCGTGCCTACCCTACTCCTACTACAATTTCCCCTTTCTCTGCACACTACCACTCAGTATCCCCTAAGCAACTTAGTAAAATTCTGTCGTTTTCTCATCACTCCCCTCCCTAGATGCAAACATAATCCTGAAGGTATTGATGTGTCTTCAACTCCAAGTCAAATCATTCCCATTGGAAGAAACATTCATGCTCTCTAATTCTCTTCCAATACTTGGTGTATTAAGAGAATAGTTAATGTGCCACCCCGAAAAGTAAGAAGAAATGTAAAATGAAGTTAGATTGAAGAAGGATGCATGTAATGCACTAAGTAATGGTCAGTAAGCTTGTGTTTGAGGTCTTTTCTGTTCTAGGAAGAGACAAATATCCAAAAAGATGCCTTGCTTTTGTGTATTTATTTCCACATTCTGATTTAAATGTGGAACAATCTCTAGATCTTAATTTCATTTCCTTTATATGTATTATGCTAGTAGAATTTTCCAAATTACAAAGAATTATAACTGCAACCCTTCTGACTGATGACTTTCTTTAAAATTTATGACTCAGTTTATGTCACAGATCCTTTTCCTCCAGGGATTATGCAAGGAGGCATTCTGCCCTGCTAGCCCTATGTTACTTTAAGTGCGCACACACACACGCACACTCACACACACACACACAAGCAAAAGTAGCTAGAAATTGATTGTGTTGATATTATGAATAAAGGCAGTAGTTCCAATTTTGTATGTCTAATTAGCCACAGCTCTTCAAGAATTGGTGCAAATGTCATGGGGTTTATAATGTTGGCATTTCATCTTCACAAAAATGCCATTTGATGGCATAAAACCAGAAAAAACTAATGGTCACAGCAGACAGCTTGTAGATTAGACAAAGGTCACAGTGTTTTAATGAACAGTGCTATTAATTAATTAGAAAACAATTAGAACATGTGCTGTTAGGCATTGAGAATTTGTACCAAAAAAAAAAAAAAATCAGTCTGTACCCAAAACCACTTTGAATAACCCAAAAATAAAGTAGCTGCAAGAACAGAATTTAAATCTTGAATTGTACAGCAAAGTCACCTATATTAATGAAATAGCATCACAGTTCTCTGGTGGGAAATATAAAGATTCTTCCTCAATATCTGGAAAAGAGAGTTAGTGCCAGATTAGTGTTCTCAATAACTATTCTAGATAGAACCCAGGACTCGTTTTACCACTGCCTGTTGGGTTTCTTAATTTCTATATGCATTTTCTTAGTCTTTAAGAAGAATAAGAAAGGTGTTCTGTGTTTTACCAAAATCCTGTGAATACAAATGTGGAAACACTATAACTTCTTCAAAACAGTTGATTAAAAAAATCATAAACATTGCCTTTTGTTCTATAGAGAGCTGTCGAATCCAAACTTTTAGAAGCTTCCATAAAGAAGGACAGAACCATTGTTGATAACACCAGCCTTACATTATAGCTTTCCTCCAAGTAGGTCAAGTACTCCAATAATTATTCACTAATCTCTTCGGCAACCATTTGATTAAATAATGGACATTTTATTTCAATTAAAAACAAGCAGAGAACATGAACTGATTTATCCTGAGGTACAGCAGCAAAGGCACCAGAACCTGTTACATGGCTGGTCCAACTGAAATCAGAAGACCCATCCCTAATCTAAATCATTTCAACTGAGCATAGCAGATGGTTGTATTTTTAAATCATTTGAAAATAAAATAAGGAGACTCTATCCAAAGGGTCATTTAGAGAATGCCATTAAACCAAAACACAGTATGATCTTATCTAGTATCTCAATGTGAAGAGGAACACATTTCCTCTTCTGAGCCTACCCATTAGCTAGATGATGGGTGATGGCTTTTTTTTTTTTTCATTGAAAATTTTTTTGAAATAATTGTTGATTCACATTCAGTTGTAAGAAATAATACAGAGATATCCTACACACACTTTACGCAGTTTCCCTAAATGAAAAAAATTTGGAAAACTCTAATATCACAAGCAGGATAATAATATTGATATAGTCTGCAGATCTTTTTTTTTTCTCTCCTTTCTAATACTTTATTTTTTTATTAACATATAATATATTACTAGCCCCAGGGGTACAGGTCTGTGAATCACCAGGTTTACACACTTCACAGCACTCATCATAGCACATACTTTCCCCAATGTCCATAACCCAACCACCCTCTCCCTAGCCCCCTGCCCCCCCGCAACAAGCCTCAGTTTGTTTTGTGATATTGAGTCTCTTCTGGTTTGTCTCCCTCCTGATCCCATCTTGTTTCATTTTTTCGTTCACTAACCCCCAAACCCCCCACTCTGCCTCTGAACTTCCTCATATCAGGGAGATCATATGATCATTATCTTTTTCTGACTGACTTATTTCACTCAGCCTAATACCCTCTAGATTCATCCATGTCATTGCAAATGGCAAGATTTCATTTCTTTTGATGGCTTCATAGTGTTCCATTGTATATATATATATATATATATTCCACATCTTCTTTATCCATTCATCTATTGATAGATGTCTAGGTTCTTTCCATAGTTTGGCTATTGTGGACATTGGACATTATTATGTACTATATGTGGACATTGCTGCTATAAACATTCAGGTGCACATGCCCCTTCGGATCACTACATTTGTATAGTGCGATTGCTGGGTCATAGGGAACCTCCAAGCTCTTTTCCAGAGTGTTTGCACCAGCTTGCATTTCCACCACCAATGTAGGAGGGTTCCCCTTTCTCCTCATCCTCACCAGCATCTGTCATTTTCTGACTTGTTAATTTTAGCCATTCTGACTGGTGTGAGGTGTTATCTCACTGTGGTTTTGATTTGTATTTCCCTGATGCCAAGTGATGTGGAGCGCTTTTTCATGTATCTGTTGGCCATTTGGTATCTTTGCGGAAATGTCTGTTCATGTCTTCAGCCCATTTCTTGATTGGATTATTTATTCATTGGGTGTTGGGTTTGATAAGTTCTTTATAAATTTTGGATACTAGCCCTTTATCTGATATGTCATTTGCAAATATCTTCTCCCATTCTTTCAGTGGTCTTTTGGTTTTGTTGACTGTTTCCTTTGCTGTGCAAAAACTTTTGATCTTGATGAAGTCCCAATAGTTCGTTTTTGCCCCTGTTTCCCTTGTGTTTGGCGATATTTCTAGGAAGAAGTTGCTGCGGCTGAGGTCAAAGAGGCCACTGCCTGTATTTTCCTCAAGGATTTTGATGGATTCCTTTCTCATATTGAGATCTTTCATCCATTTTGAGTCTATTTTTGTGTGTGATATAAGGAAATGGTCCAGTTTCATTTCTCTGCATGTGGCTGTCCAGTTTTCCCAACACCATTTGTTGAAGAGACTGTTTTTTTTTTCCATTGGACATTCTTTCCTGCTTTGTCGAAGATTAGTTGACCATAGAGTTGAGGGTCTATTTCTGGGCTCTCTATTCTGTTCCATTGATCTATGTTTTTGTGCCAGTACTATACTGTCTTGATGATGACAGCTTTTTAATAGTTTGAAGTCTGGAATTGGTGATGCCACCAACTTTGCCTTTCTTTTTCAATATTCCTCAGGCTATTTGAGGTCTTTTCTGGTTCCACACAAATTTTAGGATTATTTGTTCCATTTCTTTGAAAAAAAAATGGATGGGATTTTGATAGAGATTGCATTAAACGTGTAGATTGCTTTAGGTAGCATAGACATTTTCACAATACTTGTTCTTCCATTCTATAAGCATGGAACATTTTTCTATTTCTTTGTGTCTTCCTCAATTTCTTTCATGAATACTTTATAGTTTTCTGAATACAGATTCTTTGTTTTTGGGGTTAGGTTTATTCCTAGGTTTCCTTATGGTTTTGGGTGCGATTGTAAATGGGATGGACTCCTTAATTTCTCTTTCTTCTGTCCTATTGGTGGTGTAAAGAAATGCAACTGATTTCTGTGCAGTGATTTTATATCCTGACATTTTCCTGAATTCCTGTACAAGTTCTGGCAGATTTGGAGTGGAGTCTTTTGGGTTTTCCACATAAAATATCATATCATCTGCAAAGCATGATAGTTTGACTTCTTCTTTGCTGATTTGGTTGCCTTTAATTTCTTTTTGTTGTCTGATTGCTGAGGCTAGGACTTCTAGTACTGTGTTGAATAGCCATGGTGATAACGGACATCCCTGCCTTGTTCCTGACCTTAACGGAAAAGCTCTCAGTTTTTCTCCATTGAGAATGATATTTGCTGTGGGTTTTTCATAGATGGCTTTGATGATATTGAGATATGTACCCTCTATCCCTACACTTTGAAGAGTTTTGATTAGGAAGGGATGCTGTACTTTGTCAAATGCTTTTTCAGCATCTATTGAGAGTATCATATGGTTTTTGTTCTTTCTTTTATTAATGTGTTGTACCACATTGGTTGATTTTCAGATGTTGAACCAACCTTGCAATCCTGGGATAAATCCCACTAGGTCGTGGTGAATAATCCTTTTAATGTACTGTTAGAGCCTATTGGCTAGTATTTTGGTGAGAATTTTCGCATCTGTGTTCATCAAAGATATTGGTCTGTAATTCTCTTTTTTGATGGGATCTTTGTCTGGTTTTGGGATCAAGATAATGCTGGCCTCATAAAATGAGTTTGGAAGTTTTCCTTCTACTTCTATTTTTTTGAAATAGTTTCAGGAGAATAGGAATTAATTCTTCTTTAAATGTTTGGTAGAATTCCCCTGAGAAGCCATCTGGCCCTGGGCTCTTGTTTGTTGAGAGATTTTTGATGACTGCTTCAATCTCCTTACTGGTTATGGGTCTGTTCAGGTTTTCTGTTTCTTTCTGGTTCAGTTGCGGTAGTTTATACATCTCTAGGAATGCATCCATTTCTTCCAGATTGTCAAATGTGCTGGTGTAGAGTTGCTCATAATATGTTCTGATAATTGTTTGTATCTCTTTGGTGTTGGTTGTGATCTCTCCTCTTTCATTGATGATTTTATTTATTTGGGTCCTTTCTCTTTTCTTTTTGATAAGTCTGGCTGGGGGGGTTATCAATCTTATTAATTCTTTCAAAGAACCAGTTCCTAGTTTTGTTGATTTGTTCTATTGGTTTTTTGGTTTCTATTTCATTGATTTCTGCTCTGATCTTTATTATTTCTCTTCTCCTGCTGGGTTTAGGCTTTCTTTGTTATTCTTTCTCCAGCTCCTTTAGGTGTAGGGTTAGGTTGTGTATTTGAGACCTTGTTGCTTGAGAAAAGCTTGTATTGCTATATACTTTCTTCTCAGGACTACCTTTGCTGTGTCCCTTAGACTTTGAACCATTGTGTTTTCACTTTCATTTGTTTCCATGAGTTTTTTCAATTCTTCTTTAATTTCCTGGTTGACCCATTCATTCCTTAGAAGGATGCTCTTTAGTCTCCATGTATTTGGATTCTTTCCAAATTTCCTCTTGTGATTGAGTTCTAGCTTCAGAGCATTGTGGTTTGACAATATGCAGGAAATGATCCCAGTCTTTTGGTACCAGTTGAGACCTGATTTGTGACCCAGGATGTGATCTATTCTGGAGAATGTTCCATGTGCACTAGAGAAGAATGTGTATTCTGTTGCTTTGGGATGGAATGTTCTGGATATACCTGTGATGTCCATCTGGTCCACTGTCTCATTTAAGGGCTTTATTTCCTTGTTGGTCTTTTGCTTTGATGATCTGCCCATTTCAGTGAGGGGTGTTAAAGTCCCCTACTATTACTATATTATTGTCAATGTGTTTCTTTGATTTTGTTATTGAGTGGTTTATATAGTTGGCAGCTCCCATGTTAGGGGCATAGATATTTAAAATTGTTAGATCCTCTTGTTGGACAGACTCTTTGAGTATGACATAGGGTCCTTCCTCATCTCTTATTATAGTTTATAGTCTTTGGCTTAAAATCTAATTGATCTGATATAAGGATTGCCACCCCAGCTTTCTTCTGATGTCCATTAGCATGGTAAATTGTTTTCCACCCCTTCACTTCAAATCTGGAGGTGTCTTTGGGTCTAATATGAGTTTCTTGTAGACAGCATATTGATGGGTTTTGTTTTTTTATCCATTCTGATACCGTGTGTCTTTTGATTGGGGCATTTAGCCCATTTACATTCAGGGTAACTATTGAGAGATATGAATTTAGTGCCATTGTATTGCCTGTAAGGTAACTATTACTGTATATTGTCTCTGTTCCTCTCTGGTCTGTATATTGTCTCTGTTCCTTTCTGGTCTACTGCTTTAGGCTCTCTCTTTGCTTAGAGGACCCCTTTCAATATTTCCTGTAGGGCTGGTTTGGTGTTACAAATTCTTTTAGTTTTTGTCCTGGAAGCTTTTTATCTCTTCTTCTATTTTCAATGATAGCCTAGCTGGATATAGTATTCTTGGCTGCATGTTTTTCTCATTTAGTGTTCTGAATATATCATGTCAGTTCTTTCTGGCCTGCCAGGTCTCTGTGGATAAGTCTGCTGCCAATCTAATATTTCTATCATTGTATGTTACAGACTTCTTGTCCTGGGCTGCTTTCAGGATTTTCTGTTTGTCGCTAAAACTTGTAAATTTTACTGTTAGATGAGGGGGTATGGACCTATTCTTATTGATTTTGAGAGGGATTCTCTGCGCCTTCTGGATTTTGATGCTTGTTTCCTTTGCTGTATTAGGGAAATTCTCTACAATAATTCGCTCCAATATACCTTCTGCTCCCTTCTCTCTTTCTTCTTCTTCTTCTGGAATTCCAACTATTCTAATGTTGTTTCGTCTTATGGTATCACTTATCTCTCGAATTCTCCCCTCATGGTCCCATAGTTGTTTGTCTCTCTTTTGCTCAGCTTCTTTATTCTCTGTCATTTAGTCTTCTGTGTCACTAATTCTCTCTTCTGCCTCATTCATCCTAGCAGTAAGAGCCTCCACTTTTTATTGCCCCTCATTAATAGCTTTTTTTATTTCAGCTTGGTTAGATTTTAGTTCTTTTATTTCTCCAGAAAGGGTTTCTCTAATATCCTCCATGCCTTTTATGAGCCCAGCTAGCACCTTGAGTACCATCATTCTGAACTCTAGATCTGACATATTACCAATGTTTGTTTTGATTAGGTCCCTAGCCTTTGGTACTGCCTCTTGTTCTTTTGTGTGTGTGTGTGTGTGTGTGTGTGTGGTGAGTTTTTCCGCCTTGTCATTTTATCCAGATAAGAATATATGAAGGAGAGAATAAAATACTAAAAGGGTGGCAAAGACCCCAGGAAAATGTGTGTTAACCAAGTCAGAAGAGACCCCAAATCGTGGAGGGAAGAAAAGAGGTAAAAAGAAGTTCTGGAAAAAAAAATTTTTTTAAAGAAAAAGAAAAGACATATATTAGACTGGTGAATAGAATGGAGACACCCACTTAATTTTGGGAGTATTTTGGTTACTTAAAAGAAACTACCTCCCGAAATTTTAAAGAAAGAAAAAAAAAAATATATATATATATATACACACACACAAACACAAAAATAAAGGTAAACACGATGAAGGGATGGAATATGACTGAAGATGAAATTTTTTTAAGAAATTCTAGAAAAGGAGTTGATAAATTGGTTGGGAAAAGAAAGAAAAAGAAAGTGGAGAGAATTTGCTCAGGCTGGAGACTAGAACAAAGTCCTGTGCTAGATTTAGGGTGTATTTTGATCTATTAGAAGAAGTTGCATCCCAATTTTTTTAGAAGAAGAACCCCTATGTGGATACAAAAAATAAAGTTAGATACAATGAAGGATAAAATATGACTATAATAATGAAGTTTCAAAAAGTTTTTTTAATGAAAGGTATTGTTCATATAAACTAATTTTTAAAAAACGTTAAAAGAGGAAAGAGTAAAAGTTAAAAAAAAGTTAGAATAAGAAAAAAAAATTAAATTAATTAATTAACTTTGCAAGACTAACGAATCATGGGGAGAAAGCCATGAATTCCATGCTTTGCTTTCTCCTCCTCTAGAATTCCACTGTTCTCCCTGATAAGTGAACTTGGTCTTGGCTGGATTTCTTGCTGATCTTCTGGGTAATCTACAGATCTTATTCAGATTTTTCCCAGTTTTCATTGGAGTATTTGTATGTGGGTATGTATGTATTTATATGTGGGTATTCAGTTCTATAATTTTATCCCATGTAGAGGGTCATGTCAAGACAACAGTCAAGACATCAAATAGCTCCATCACCACAAGGACCTGTCAAGTTGCTTTTGAATAACTATACTCACATCCTCCTTTCCACCTCTCTCCCCATTCCTGACTTCTTGCAGCCAGTAGTCTGCTCTGCATTCCTAAAATTTTTTTATTTTAATTTTTTTATTTTTTATTTCAAAATTTTTTATTTTATTATTTCCTAAAAATTTTTTTATTTCACTGAGTACATTCAAAAATGTAATGTACTCAGTGTAATTCCTTAGAGATTCCTTCAAGTTGCTGTGTGTATCAGTAGTTCATTTATCTTTACTTCATTTATATTTACTATTGCGTAGTAGTCCATGGTGTAGATGTACCACAGCTTGTTTGACCATTCACACAGTGAGGACATCTGAACTGTTTTCAGGTTTGGGTCATTATGAATAAATCCGCTGTGAATATTCAGGTACTGGTTTTTGTATAAATGTAAGTTTTTATTTCTTTGGCATGAATGCCCAAGAGTATAATTGTTGTATAAATTTTGTATAAATGTAAGTTTTTATTTGTATAAATGTAAGTTTTTATTTCTTTGGCATGAATGCCCAAGAGTATAATTGTTGAGTTTTATAGTAACTACATCTTTATTTTTATAAGAAACTATCAAACTGTTTTCTTCTAGAAATAATTTGTGCTGTACCAATAATGCATGAGTGATCCAGTTTCTCTGCATTCTCCCCGACATTTTGTGTGGACATGATTTTTTATTTTTGCCATGCTGATAGGGATGTAGTGTTATCTCGTGTGGTTTTAATTTGCATTTCCCATATGGCCAGTAATGTTGACTATCTTTTCACATGCTTATTTGCCATCCCTACATCATCTCTAGTGAAATATCTATTCATTTCTCCTGCCCATTTTCTAATTGAATTGTTTGGTATTTTTTCCAGTTAAGTTTTGAGAGTTTTTATATATTTTAGATGCTAGATCTTTGTCAGATATGTGTTTTGCAAATATTTTCTCCCAGTCTATAGTTTGTCTTTTTCAACCTCTTTTTTTGATGAAGTCTAGTTTATCCATTCTTTCCTTTATTTCTTATGCTTTTGATGTCAAGTCTAAAAACTCTTTGCCTAGGGGCACCTGGGTGTCTCACTAGGTTAAAGCCTCTGCCTTCAGCTCAGGTCATGATTCTGCGGTCCTGGGATCGAGCCCCATCTTTGGCTCTCTGCTCGGCGGGGAGTCTGCTTCCCCCTCTCTCTCTATGTCTGCTTCTCTGCTTACTTGTGATCTCTGTCTGTTAAATAAATAAATAAACTCTTTTAAAAAAAAATACTCTTTGCTTAACACAAATTCCAAAATTTTTTCCCTGTGTTTTCTACTAAAAGTTTTATAGCTTCAACATTTAGGGCTAAGGCCTATTTTGAATTAACTCTTATATAAAGTGTGAGATATACATTGAGGTTCATATTTTTTGCATATCAATGTCCAATTGCCCCAGCATTGTTTCTTTTTTTTTTAAGATTTTTATTTTATTTATTTTAACAGACAGAGATCACAAGTAGTCAGAGAGGCAGGCAGAGAGAGAGAGAGAGAGGAAGAGAAGCAGGCTTCCTGCTGAGCAGAGAGCCCAATGCAGGGCTGATCCCAGGACCCTGGAATCATGACCTGAGCCGAAGGCAGAGGCTTTAATGCACTGAGCCACCCAGGCACCCCCCCATCATTGTTTCTTGACAAAACTATTTCTTCCTGTATCTAATTGCTTTTTACCTTTGTTTTAAAAAACCCATATTTTTGTACCTTTATCCAAATCCATATTTGTCTATGTATATTTCTAAGTTCTCTGTTCTATTCCATTTTTCTATGTGTCTCCACCAATACCATACAGTCTTGTTACTAAAACTATATTGTAGGCCTTAATATCAGATAAATTAACTCCTCCCACTTCATTCTCCTTTTTTTTTTTTAAAGATTTTATTTATTTATTTGTCAGAGAGAGAGCAGGAGCGAGCACAGGCAGACAGAATGGCAGGCAGAGGCAGAGGGAGAAGCAGGCCCCTGCCGAGCAAGGAGCCCGATGTGGGACTCGATCCCGGGACGCTGGGATCATGACCCGAGCCGAAGGCAGCTGCTTAACCAACTGAACCACCCAGGCATCCCCATTCTCCTTTTTCAGGATATTTTTAAGCTATTCTAGGGCCTGTGACTTTCCATATAAATTTTAGAGTAAGTTTGTTTGTGTCACAACAAAAAAAAAAAAAGTTTGCAGAGGGGCACCTGGGTGGCTAAGTCAGTTAAGTGTCCAACTCTTGGTTTCAGCTCAGGTCATGATCTCAAGGTCCTGAGATAGAGCCCCACATGGGTTTCTGCACTCAGCAGAGAGTTTGCTTCAGATTCTCTCTCCTTATCCCTCCCCTTCTATGTCTCCTTGCACTTGCATGCACACACATTCTCTTTCTCTCTCTTTTTCTCTAAAATCAAGCAAGCAAGCAAGCAAGCTTGCCTGGATTTTGATAAAATTTTTGTTAACCTGTAGATCAACTTATGCAGTGTTGACATGCTTATTATATTGAGCCTTCCAATTCATGAACATGGTATGTCTATTTATTTAGGTCTTTTATGGTTTCTATCATCAAAGTTTTGTAATTTACGGCATGCATATTCTCTACATGTTTTGTTAAGTGCATATCTAAACATTTTATATTCTTTGGAATGGTTATAAATAATATTGTGCTTTTAATTTTGGTTTTGACCTCCTCATTGTTAGTATACAGAAATGTGATTGATTTTTATATGTTGATCTTTAATCTTGCAACCTTACTGAACTCACTTATTAGTTCTAAACATTTTTTTAAGATGCCTTATAATTTTCTCTGGAGACAATCATGTCATCTGCAAATAGAGACTGTTTTATGTCTACCTTCCCAGTATATATGCCTTTTATTTCTTTTATTTCTTTTACTTACCTTATCACAGTGACTGTATTATTAAACTATGTTGAATAAGAGAGATGAAACTAACATCTTGCCTTGTTCTTGATTTTAGGGAAAAGCATTCAGTCTTCCACCATTAACTATGACATTAGCTGTAGGCTTTCTCTAGATGCTCTTTATCAAATTAATAAATCTCTAATAAATAATAATCTCTAATCCTAACTTGCAGAGAGGTAATAAAATCTCTAATCCTAACTTGCAGAGAGTTTTTACCATGAATGGGAAAACTGGATAGTCACATGCAGAAGAATGAAATTGGACCCTTTTCTCACACCATACATAAAAATCAACTCAAAATTAATGAAAGATTAAATGCAAGCCCCGAGACTATAAAACTGCTAGAAGAAAATGTAGAAAAAGAGCTTCTTGACACTGGTCTGTGCAATGATTTTTTGTATACTATCCTCAAATCATAGACAACAAAAGCAAAAATAGACAGGTAGAATTGCATCAAACTAAAAAGCTTTTGTATAGCAAAGGAAACCATCAACAGAGTGAAGAGAGAGCCTCCAGAATGGAAGGAAACATTTGCACACCAAACATCTGATAAGGAGTTAATATCCAAAAATAAAAGGAACTTCCATAATTGAATAGCAAAAAAAAATTTTTTTTAATTTAAAAAAATTTAAAAATTTGGGCACCTGGGTGGCTCAGTAGGTCAAGGCCCACATTGGGCTCTCTGCTTAGCAGGGAATCTGCTTCCCTGCCTCTCTGCCTACTTGTGATCTCTCTGTCAAATAAATAAATAAAATCTTTAAGAAAAAAAAATTTTAAATGACCTGATCTTAAAAATGGACGAAGGACCTGAACAGATATTTCTCAAAAGAAACCATGAAAATGGCCAACAGGTATCTAAAAAGGCATTCAACATCACTAATTGTCTGGGAAATACTGATGATTAAAACCACAATGACGGTGAGTGCTGTGAAGTGTGTAAGCCTGATGATTCACAGACCTGTACCCCTGGGGCAAATAATATATCATATGTTGGTAATAAAAATAAATAAATAAACAAACCACAATGAGCTATTACTTAAGACTTGTAAGAATAGCTGTTACCAATAGACAAATGTTAACAAGTATAGGCAAAGATGTAGAGAAAAAGGAACCCTATACCTTATTGGTTTGAATGTAAATTGGTATAGCCACAATGGAAAATAGTATGGAGGTTCCTCCAAAAATTAAAACTGTAACTACCATATGATCCAGCAATCCCACTTCTGAGCATATATTTGGAGGAAATGAAGTCAGGATCTTGAAGAGATAACTGCACTCCCAAATTTGTTGCAGCATTAGTTACAATAGCCACAACATGGAAACAACCTAAGTGTCCCTCAGTGGACAGATGGATAAAGAAAATATAGAGTATACATTATTATAGAATATTATTCAGCCTTTTAAAAAAAGAAACCCTACCACCTGCAATAACATAGATGAACTTGTAGGCTATCATGCTGAGTAAAGTAAATCAGACATGGAAAGACAAATACTGCATCATCTCACTTATACATGTAATCTAAGAAACTCAAACTCATAAAAGCAGAGAGTAGAATGCTGATTCCAGGGACTGGAGGGATAGGGGGAAAGGAGAGTTGTTGGTAAAAGGATATAAAGTTTTAGTCATGCAAGATGAATAAGTTCTGGAGATTTAATACATGGCATTAGATCTATTCTCCACCTGTCAGATTCAGGATACTCTCCCTTCTCTGACTCAATAACATTTTGTTCTTTATAACTGAAATAAAGTGGATATTTTAGGAACCAATAGACAGAATTTGGTCAAAGTGGTTTTCATTCTTTTGTTCCCTGTCATGCCCCCCCATAGCCTGAGCTCCGGGCCTAAAAGAAATGTCCCGCAGTCATCTGCTGAGTTCTCATTTCCATCGCTGCTTACCCAAGGATTAGAAATTGTATCCCTTAGGCGAACCTGGGTGGCTCAGTCAGTTAAGTGTCCAACTCTTGGTTTTGGCTGAGGTCATGGTCTCAGGGTCGTGATCTCAGGGTGGTGAGATCAATTCCCAAGCAGGCTCTGCACTCAGCAGCGAGTCTGTTTGACATTCTCTCCCCTCCCCCTGTTTGCACATGCATGCTCTCTCTCTCACAAATAAATAAATCTTTAAAAAATAATTTTAGCCCTTGTAGAGAAAACCAAGTAATCGTCTAATAAGGAGAGAATTCTGGCCCTAGTATACTTCCCCCAAGGCAGAAATTGTGACCCTGTGGTAAGATTCAATGATAGCCTCCTCTTATTTTATTTGGAAATGAAGGATATTTCCCCCTAGTGCAAAAAAAAAAAAAACCCCACCAGCAAGTAATATTCCTGAACAATGGGCCCTGAGTAAAGAATTTGTAGGTGTAATCCATCCTGCCTCAATGTAACATAGAAATGGTACAGTGGTGGCCTGCCTTACCCCAGAATAATGACCATGCATCTCTTGGTGTCATCCATTCCTATGAAAATGAAAAACCATTGTCTGATGTGCATTGTTGCTCAAGCTTTTGGGTATCCCTTAGAATAAGACCTCTCACCAGTGTTGTGCTGAGCTTCCTGGCACAAGAAGGGATTAGAGGCAGGGATGAAAAAGTGGACCTGCCATGAAAACTAGATTGGACACAGGCAAACTACATGGGCATCTTGGGTCATGTTTTCTCTGTGTGGAAAAGTGTGCTGCATTGAGTAGAGGTAGCCTGGCACTTTGGCCTCAGTTTCCTCATTCATAAAGTGGGGATTTAAAAAAATACTTACCTCATAGTATCATGGTGGGGATTAAATGAGTCTACACTTTTAAAGCACAAGTTTTAAGTTTTAAGTCCCTATAAGTAAGCAGCGATGACACTGGAGATTTATTTTCATCATGAGAAATATTTGTGGGTTACTTAGTACAAAATAACAGGATAGAATGATCGCTCTCTCCTGGGCTCTGCAAAAGTGTGATATATTATCACATGTGCTAACTGAAGAGAGAGACATTTGCCTGAAACTTGCAACAAAAATGCCATTTTTCTAAATTTGATAACAGTTTTTATCTTGGGATGCAGGGTGGGAGATTAGGATCTTTACTTTCTATGCTCTATATTTCTGTGATGTTTGAATGTTTTAATAAAGACCATGTATCCCTTTTATAATTAATATAATAGAAATCAATTAATGTGCATCATTCTGCATTATAAATGCTAAGTCAACCCCTGTTTAAATAAAAGAAAGGGAATTATTTTTTAAAGGAAAATAAATTTTGATAGACTCAGTGCCTCTCCCTCTAAAGGGACAACAAAGTGACTATGACACGCTTACTCCAGAGATGCTTTATTCTTACAAATTCCATTTGGTTTCTCATTCTATGACCCGTTACTTAACTCACCATGTTAGTTGGCCCAGGGTTCACTCCCAGCTATTCATAAAAATCTCAGTCATTTCCCCAGAGCAGGTGTTATATCTGGGTATCTCTCACCAAAAGACAACAGAAGCATTAACAAGCTTCAGATCTGGAGACCAGGGTCTCATTTCAGGCAAAGAATATATGCATCACACACACAATAATGCTTTTGAAACTTGCTGTCTTCTAAGAATATTTTGACACCATAACAGAAGAACTCAGTATCCTTCCATGTGTTTACTTCTTTTTCTCTGAGAACGACTCTTAAGGACTTAAGGATTATATCACTTCTTGCAGCAGAATGAAAGTCTGTTTTTTGTAAAAGTGTAAAGCTGTGTTTTCAAGGTCCCCTCCTGATTTTCAAATATTTCACATGTTACCGGGTCAATAACACTGTATATTCTGCACAAGGGAGAGCTGTAATTCAGCCTGCACATTTAGTATTAAAGCTGACTCCTAAACTCGTACAATGTTGGACTTGAATAGGAATAGCATTCCATGATGGAAAGTGCAGACTATGTGAGGGTCACCTGTGCTCCAGGGTGAGTTCGCCTTGAAGAAGAGGGGCTAACTCGGGGCACTAACAACTATGTTTCAGATGAAGTGCCTGGATGTCCAAAAATGCCCAGGAGCTTCTTGCTGTGGTTTGCTCCATCACACCTCTCTCTAACATGTCTTATTTCATATTTTAGGAGTTCGTGATGATTGTCGTCTTCGGTTTGGAGTTCATCATTCGAATCTGGTCTGCGGGTTGCTGTTGTCGTTATAGAGGATGGCAAGGAAGACTGAGATTTGCCCGAAAACCTTTCTGTGTTATAGGTGAATATCAAAGTCTTAGATAATGAATTTATGGCACTACATCTTTTTTTCTTCTGTCTTCTCTTTTGCAATATTTAAGCAATATTAAAATATCACATTCCTAGAATATTTACTATGGCCAGGCACTTCTGTGTTTTAAAAGTGTCAACTCATTTAATCCCCACCATAATCCAGTGAGGTCAGTTTTTTTTTAATCCCCATTTTACAAATGAGGAAACTGAGGCAAAGAATGGTGAAGTAAGTTTCTGAAAGTCATACATGTAGAAAGTGATGGAGCTGGCAGTTTGGGCCAGACGATCTGGTTCTAGAATATCCACTTGTATCAAAATAAGTTACACAGAAATGTATGGTTCAGCAGTGTCTTGAATTAGGAAAGCATTGATTTCAATAAGTATAAAAGCCCCTTTTGGCTTGATGATATGAACAATACTCCTTTTAAGCTCTCAGTCGGCTGGAGCATACAGCAGTGTATTAGCCCTGATAATGCGTGTCAGTCATCATGCCTCAAGAATAATTACAAGTGTGCCTCACTTTATGCCTGGGTACCTGTAGGCAGCCCCTGAATGAACACCACTTCTCTGTGGCTTTCTGGCTGTTGTAGCTTCGGGGGGATTCCATCACCTGGGGACCAGCCTGAAGTTATCCTTTTTCATGACGATGCCATACAGCATTCTGGACTTGAGACCTGGTATCCCCCAGTAATATATGTAAAAGTCTACCATAAAATTGAAAACCAATCTCAGTTTTCAAAATTAATTATTTTTTAAAGTTAATTGCCTACCTCACAGCCCTTTATCCCTAAGTGTTTCAGTGTGGATTTCCTAAGAATAAGGCTATTTTTTTTACATGACCTTCCACCCATTGAACATTCATACGATACTTCACCTAATCTGCTGACTGTATTCCTGTTTTATCAGTTGACTTAATAATGTCCTTCACAGTGTGCTTGCCTCTCCAGTGCTGGTCAGGTCGAGGATGACTTGCTGTGCTGAGCTCTCCTCTCCCTCTAGTGTCCTCCCATCTCAGCCTTTCTTTGTCTCGTAGAACATTAACATTTTGAAGAATATAGCCTATTTTAAAAAATAGAATGTTCTTCCTTGGGGAATGGGGGTGAAAAAACCTAGATATAAAAGCTGTTGTTGTTGTTGTTGTATAAAAGTTACATTTGGTTTTCTTCTCTTCTTTTCTTCCCATTTCTTTGGCAGCCATTCAAACCCAAATGCTAAAAGTTCTTGGTGAGGCTGACTTATTTCAACTACTTCCCATCTGAGGAAGTATGTTTTTATTTATGAGCTTGTCTGACTATCTTCATCAACAGCCTGTTTTCCATTTCGTTTGTGGTGTCAGGAATTGCCTATTAATCTTCTTCGTTTCCTCCTTTCCCTGTTCCCTGTGATAACCACAGGGTAGACTTCAGAGGGAATTGGAGAAAGTGTCTGCTCCTCTCTGGGCACTGTTGAGAAGAATCCTTCCTTCCATCCCTGCTGTGTAGAGTGGAGCACTGTCCTGGGGATGGGAGAAAAGGTGGCTTCCCCACACACTGCCACTGAGTTAATTTCAGTGTAAGCACATCTCCAAAGGGTCACCATCCACTCAACCAAACCTTACGGAGGGAGATGTGGCTGTGTGTGAAGCATTGGAGTTACAATGGTGAATCTAGTAAAATTCTAAGTTAAACCTATCTTGAAATACTAATGCAGTCTGTTTGTCTTGCTGCCTGTCTTCAGTCCTTTGTGGAAGCCATGATGCAAGGAGGAGAGAAGGTAGTAACTCCCAGACTTGCAGGTTCACCCAGTCCCAAGGCATATCCATGAAGGCATTTGATTTTTCTCTCTGGAGACCATTTTCTCTTTTTTGAATTCTGTGCTCCAGAGACATCCGGAAGGACTTTAACTTCATGTGAAACTATTACACAAGTACTTTCTCTCCTATAAGGGGCCCAAATAAAACAATTCACAAGGCAGATGGTTGGCCAAGATTCACTCAGCTTCTACAGGATGACGTCGGTTCATGGATGACTGCAGGAATGTTCCATTCGAGATTTTATTTATTTTTTCTAAAGATTTTATTTATTTGACAGAGAGACAGCGAGAGAGGGAACACAAGCAGGGGAAGTGGGAGAGGGAGAAGCAGGCTTCCTGCTGAGCAGGGAGCCTGAAGTGGGGCTTAATCCCAGGACCCCGGAATCATGACCCGAGCAGAAGGCAGAGGCTAATGACTGAGCCACCTTAGGCGGTCCTCCATTCTAGATTTTAAAACCAATGAAAAATTGGCTTTGTTCCAATTCCAGAGGCAATGTCAACATATTTCTGGTCTCCAACCTAAAAAGAAAGTTCTCTCCCAGATGCCTACTGCCTTTTGATAGCTGTTTTCAGCTCAATATACCTCCAGTACATCTTTGTCCCTTAATTGTTCTCTTCCTGTCTCAGATCCTTATGGTCTTGGCAGAATACATGGTTCTAAAAATGATGTTAGGATATCTGTAATCTTCATCACCTTTGGACCTGTCTCGGTCCAGCCGAATTGATGTCCTAGTGGAGCATGTTCAAATGGGGCTCTTCAGTATGAAGTCAGTAAAATTTAAGCCACGCAGAGGAACCAAATGTCATCTGCCTGAAGGCAGCGGGCTGTAGCAGGTGACTGTGGAAACCCATTCTAGGCCGGTTTAATAGGCCCATAAAAATGATTGATACCAGTGGTAAAATGATAGAGTGCAATGTAAAGTGAACCCTGTAATTCCCTTGTTCAATCTAATGTATTGTGGTAAAATGGGAAAAAAAAAAAAAAAAGGAAATAGCATGTCTCGCATCTCTCTGTGAAAACTACTCCAAGTTTGCAAACGGAGCTAATCTCTCAAGGCTCCATGCATTTGTAAGATCTGATTACTCTCAACATGCCAAATACACACCCAAGTGTTTTCAGCAATTTTGAGCATTCGGAAAAAGGATATCGAAAAGACGGTGGTGGCCTGGCTGTTCTTCAGCGGTGGAAATGCTTTCTGTGGGCACATCAATGTTGTTCTTTCTAGCTGGAAACAGACCGAAGCTACTGCCATGGTTAGTTAGCGGGCCTCATACAGAATTGAGCACGACTAAGCTGATAGTTTGTGGACACAAGCTGATAGATGCTCCACAGACTGAGTCCCCAAGACTAGAACTACCCACCCTGACCTGCCTACCCTCTCTAGCCCTGCATCCTAACCAGAACGAGGAGCATTTTAAATCACAAAATTTTTTAATTAGATGCTTTCTTTTATTGCCATATTGATTTATCTCTGCTCAGTTTGGGGAATTTGCTTTGAAAACTGGTAAAATTTCATCCTGAGCTACAGAATTCTTCCTTATACCTGTGTGTTCAATTTACATCTCTCTTTGAAGGCTCTTTTGAGGTAACATGTCTACAGCCCTGGGCAATAACCACTGTGTTAGCAATTTAGAGAGTCAAGTATATTTTGGGGTTTACTACCCAAGCTGCCCTTCACTTATCTGGACTGGCTACTTTATGATTTCTCTACATTCAAACACCAAACACTCACTCAATGATCTCAGGGTCGAGACTGTGTGAAATAACCTCCAAGACTGATTTCTTAGTCATTCTTTTTCTTAGCTTTCATTAATGACCTCCCTGAAAATTGCAAATAGTACCAAAGCCGGGTACTTAGATCACGATAATGAGCCTGATGTGTCAGGAAGCCAACAAATTACTTCTCACAGTGGCTTTTTTGGATTCTCTGGTGACTCTTTCTAAAGACAGATATAACAGAACCATATTTCTCGGTCTTGCAGTGTGCGTCTCAGGGAAGCAGGAAAAATCAGCCTATTATTAATCTTTGGATCTGTATTTGATGCTAAATATAAATTGATTTCTTTTTCCCATTTTAACAGTTTTCCTTCAGTGTAGTCTTTCCAGAAGAAGACAAAAGAGGCAAAGCACAGCATAGATGTTTCCCCCATGAGTTGAGTATATATGCTTTTGACATGAGATAATAGTCACTCAGGAAAATTTTTTTTTTTTAAGGAAAATGTATTTTTTTAATGAGAAAAAAAATAACAAACTTCTGCTTTGGCTAAAACCAAACTGAAGCCCTTATTAAAATCAACCACACAGGGCGCCTGGGTGGCTCAGTGGGTTAAGCCTCTGCCTTCGGCTCAGGTCATGATCTCAGGATCCTGGGATCGAGCCCCACATCGGGCTCTCTGCTCAGTGGGGAGCCTGATTCCCCCTCTCTTTCTGCCTGCCTCTCTGCCTACTTGTCATCTCTCTCTGTCAAATAAATAAATAAAACCTTATTAAAAAGAAATAAATAAAATCAGCTACATAGCCAAGGCCACCCTAATATATCTGTGAGTTCATCTTATTAAAAGGCAATTGCAGCCACTAATGTGTTCAGAAATTATATCAGAGACTGCCTGAACCTCCACAGGCTTCTAAACCGAAGATGTGAAAATCATGTTTCCTATTTCTCTGCCTTCCCCATCTTTTGTTCTAAGAGACTTGCTCTTGAACCATGTCATTTTCCTTATCTCCCAATCTCTCCTCTCAGTTAGTAGAAATTCTTTTCTCTCAGATGATTTTCTGAGGGTCATTTACTCTTCTGCTACCACTCTTCACTTCTAAGCATTCAGATTCCTTCAATGCAAATAGATTCCTTCCATGTGATTGGTTGGACCATCTGAAAACGCTTAAATCCCGTTGGATTAATGGATCACAGAACACCAGAGTCATTTCAATCCTTTTAGTTAATAGCTGATATTCATTGAGACTTGCTATATGCTAGGTGTTGCTCTAAGCGCTCTATAAATATTGCCTTATTTAATCCTACATGGGTATTATAATACCCTATTTTACAAATGATGAAGTAAGACTGAGCTTAAGAAACTTGTTCAATGTTAGAAATATGGTAGGTAAGGGGCGCCTGCCTGGTTCAATTAAGCATCTGCCTTCAGCTGAGGTCAACATTGAGCAGGGACCTGGGATTGAGTCCTGCATTGGGCTCCCTGCTCAATGTCTTGAGCTTGTGGTCTTGTGGTCTTGTGGTCTTGTGGTCTTGTGGTCTCTTGCTCTTTCTCATTCTCTCAAATAAATAAAATCTTAAGAAAAAAAAAAGACATATAGTAGGTGAAAGAACCAAAATTCATCTAACTTCGTGTTCAACCATTCCACAGAATTCTGATGCTAACTACCTGGAATTAGCACACACCCCACAGGTGAAGGGCAGTCCCATAAGACACTCTCCAAACCCCTGACTTCAGATGTCAGACTACGCACACTTCAGCCAGGCTGACTTCACATTTGGGGGTTCCCATAGCTGTCCCCCACCTCAGGTTCAATAATTCACCAGGATGACTCCCAGAATTCAGGAAAGTGCTTTGCTTACTATTATCAGTTTATTATAAAAGATACCATTCAAGAACAGCCAAGTGGAAGAGATGCATAGGATTAGGTACTTGAGGTAAAGAAATGGCTAACATGGAGCTTTCATAACCTCTCCACACATGCCGCCCTCCCAACACCTTGGCATGTTTACCAATCCGGAAGATCTCTGAACCCCATGGTTTAGAGATTTTCATAGAGATTCCATTATATAGACACAATTAACTCAGTCATTGGCTGTTGGTTATTGAATTCAGTCTCTGGGCCCTGTTCCCTTCCTTGATGACTGGAGGTAGAACTGAAATTTCCAACTCTCTAATCATGGCTTGTTCTTTCGATAACCAGCCATCATCCCAAAGTTGTCCAGGGACCCTCAGGTACCAGTTATCTCATTAGCATAAAAAGATACTTACCACTCCAGGGATTCCAAGGGTTTTAGGAGCTGCATGACAGAAGTCTAGGACAATGACCAGGTAACTATTTCCCATTGTACTGCACTACCCAACTGTTAGAAGACTGCCCTTATTGTTTACTTGTGTTTTAAAATCAAGTTTAATTGAAACTTGCCCACTACCATTACCTTACAAACGAAGAATCTGATATTTTCATGTTCATCATTAGTAATCCAAGATCTTTGAATGAGAAGCCAAACTTTACAAAATATTAATTGCAGTATTGGCTTCATGTATCAGCCTTATTATATCAACTAAATAAGGTTATCTATTGCAGCTTTCTAACCTAAAAAGGAAATGGGGCTCTAAAATAGATTTAGTTGCCTTGTATCAGATTGCTTACTTTCTTGAGCAATGTTATCATAAAGTTCTCTGGGTATTTCCTAATTGGGGATATTGCCAGAGAAGTGATATTACTCCCAGAAATGTCTTCTCCTGTTTGTTAATGTTATAAACTGTACAAAGACTTGTCTAAACAGATAATTGTTGACTTGGTACAAATTTGAACTTATAAAGTAGCTTGATTAGCTGATAAGTCTTGACCATATAGACAGTGAGTGCTCTTAGATGGAAATGAATAGCTAAAGACTTTCCCACACCTTCTATAAATTTCAGTAGAGCACTATGATATATTGAACTAGTATTACATACTATCAGATGGTTTTGTAAGAAAATCATTTGCAGAACACTTATTATGTGCCAAACATGATCTTTGGTGCAAGAGAAACAAAGATGAATAAAACAAGGTACCTACCTGTGGGAGTATGGTCTCCTGTGTCCTTAGAGTGAGACAAAACTGGTAGGAGGGAGACTAATTATGCTGATAGAGAACAAAGGTGATGGAGGTAGAAGTAGTCTTGGTAAGAAGAATATAGAATATCATGACTGATTATATAAGACAGAGAAGCAAAAGATACCCGAGGTTTTGAGCTTAGTCATTCAACAAACATTTATACAACATCCACCATGTCCAAGCATGGCTCCATATGCTGGGGAATGTGTGTTGTCCCAAGTGGGCAAGGGCCTCCTTGTAGAACAATCTTCCAGTGGATGGAGAAAAATAATACACAGATAAATTTTTTAATCTTTTTTAAAGATTTTATTTATTTGACAGAGAGAGAGCAGGCAGAGAGGCAGGCAGAGAGAGAGGAGAAAGCAGGCTTCCTGCAGAGCAGAGAGCCCGATGTGGTGCTCGAACCCAGGACCCTGGGATCATGACCTGAGCCGAAGGCAGAGGCTTTAACCCACTGAGCCACCCAGGCACCCCTACACAGATGAATTTTTTAAAAACAAGGTTGTGTCAATTAGAGATAATTGCAATGAAAAAAATAAAACAGAGAGATGAGGGGCTTCTTTAGACTAGGCGGCCTAAGAGAGTCTTTCTAAGGAGTGGACACTCAAGTTGACCTGAATATTAAAAAGAAGCCATTCATGAGATTTAGGCCAGATTTTTCCAGACAAGGGGATAGTAGTTACAAATATTCTTGTGACCCAGCAGCTTACATAAGGAAGAGACATAAGGTCATTGTGGCTGGAGTTCCACGAGCAGGGCAGAGTAGTAGGAAATGATGGAGGGACCGTCACACTCTAAGGACTATGTAAGCCATCTGAGGGCATATAGTAGTTGCCTGATGCAAGGCAGCTTCTTGAGATGGGCCCCCACCAACCATCCAATAGCTTCCTGACAGGTCTAATGATGAATATTTGGGTTTAAAAAAAAAGAAAAAAATTTGTCAGGCAATGAAAAGTATGGCTATATAAGGCTCTGGGTTTTTTAGTACCTGTTTGAACTACCTATCATTCCTTCCTAAACTATTACTTATTCAGGAGAATGTAAATCTAGTCCCTCTGACTTTTCCATGCATCGATACATATCACCCTTAGAAACATGATGTTTCAAAATTAAAAGAAAATGTATTATCTTCTGTGAGCAACTCAATTAGGAGCATGTCATGGAAAGTCTTTTTATGGCCCCACTGGTAACCATCACCAATGAGCAGTTCCCAAAGGGAACTTCTTCAAGTCCTTATTACCAAAGGACTTGGCTGCATATTCTTATGATGGTTGCAATGCAGATTTATGTCATTAAAGATTATTTATTTCCTTTGGGACATTGTCCCTTTTTGCCTTGAGATATTATCCAAAGATGTATGATCAATAAGAAGCATTAAACTGTCACTATGGGGTAAATTTTCAAAAGTAGTGCTTGGAATTTGCCAGTATGAGTCCCATTAACTTCAGAGGAAGTCCTGCAGTTCAAGCCACTGCACATGGCTTTGAAAATGTGCTACAGTATGTCTTCACGGTGCTGCTTTTTTTTTTTTTTAATAAATACCACAGAGCAGCTCAGTGCACAGCCAATTGCAGTATTTAAGAACGTGGATAATGTACTGTGCAGTAGGAGGCTTTTAAAATTAGATTTTAAAGCTTTATTCTTATTAAGAGTCACAACAACAATATAAATGCATCTTTAATTCTTCAAAGAGTACCTTTCTATAAAGGAATTTGGAGCTCGGTTAGTTATAGAACTCATAAAGCAGCACCATGTTCCTCTGAGATGTTGTTTATCTCCCTCCATAGACAGAAAAAAAACTGAGGCTCTGGGAAGTGGGGGTGCTTTGTGCTCAGCCCTTAAGTTAGCAGTGAAGCTAGGAATAGAACACCAGCCTCCCCACAGCTCACAGCTCTAAAGCACTGCCTCTTGCAAGAGTCAAATTTAATTACACTATAATCCGTTTAATCTACACACGGAAGAATAATGAAGGTGCAGGGAAAATGAACTCATTAACAGGTTGGTGAGAGACCGTGTTAAATAGATGAGCAACTTTCTTTTCAGGATCCCCATTTTCAGCATGTTCTGAGTGTTGTCTGATGCCAGGAAAGATGACCTTCATTCTCCTGGCCACAGTTAACAAAGGACTTCTTGATTTTTCTTACTTTGAAACATAAGTAAATCTTCCACTCAAAAATGCTGCGGAACCACCTTTTTTGTCAGAAATAAAGCATAAGGTTTTTTTTTTCTTTTTAATAGTAAGAAAGAAAATCGTGCATAATTCCCCTCTATGCTCCTTCTGGGGTAAAAGCAAGAATGACATTGAGTTAAATGCACAACTTACAGCCTTCCTTGAAACAAAAGGAAGTGATGAGTGAGGCTTTGCTTCTTTTTTTGCTTTTGATAATTTCCCACTAATTCACTGTGGCTGTGTCCATGCTAGTCCATCCGTTGTCTAGACCTGCATGCACATTAGTTTTCTAAGACAATAGTTTAAGAGCTGTATTTAGATAAGAAATCTTTCTTTGAAGCTACAAATACCAGGAAATTAGGAGATGGGGTACTTGGTGTTACATGAATAGGAATAAAATTTCATGGTTTAAGCTGTAAATCATGATTATGGACTATCTCACATAACTCTAAATAATCATACTGAAGTTGGAAGAGATTATGATCCCTATTTTATATGTCAAGAAACTGAAACTTGGAATAAGGGCCTTATCAAAGGTCACACAGCATATAAGCAAGAGAATCAGAAAACAAAGAGGAAGGAAGGAGGGAGGGAGAGAGGGAGGGAGGAAGGGGAGATAGACGCACATCAAGTTCTGACTTCTGTGACACCACATTATCTCCCTGCACAACCCCCATGTGGCATAGGAACAAATAAATAAACCATACGGTGAGGTCTCATTCCTACCCCCAAATCTCCCCACACCCCACAACAGACATTAACTAATATGAAGTCTAAAAGAAAAAAGATGTTAGTATCGTAAAAAGTTCCTTCTCTCAATGGTCATCTTCCTAAGATCTGGCCTTTATTTCAACTTTTTATTTTGAAATAACTTTAGACTTAGTTAGAAATTGCAAAAATAGCACAGAGTTCCCATGTACCCATGTACCCTTCACCCAGCTTCCCCCAATGATAACATCTTATGTAAGTATAGTGCAATTACCAAAACCAGGAAGTTTATATTGATATATATTATTAACTAAACTGTAGACCTTATTCTTATTCACAATTTTTGCATTCACTCAATTTTTATATATACTGAAATGAAATTTTATCACATGTATAAATTAATTTAACCACCTCCACAATCAAGATACAGATTTTCCCATCCTCCTGTAGAAATTTGGGGTGTTCTCCCTTGAAAGTCATTCCCTCCCCCAATCCTAAACTCTGGGAACCACTAATCTGTTCTCCATCACTATAACTGTCATTTTTAGAATGTTATGTAAATGGAATCATACGATCCACTATTCAGTCTTTTGAAATTGGCTTTTTTTTTTTTGCACTCAGCATAGTGCTCTTGAGCTCTATCCAAATCACTGTGTGTATCAATAGTTCATTTCTCTTTCTTGTTGAAATGGTATTCCATCATGTGGAAGTACCACAGTTCATCCATTTACCCGCTGAAGGTCATTTGGATTGTTTGTAGATTTTGACTATTATAAATAAAGCTGCTATGAATGTTCATGTAGAAGTTTTTGTATGAACATAAGTTTTTATTTCTCTAGGGTAAACACCCAGGAGTAGAATTACAGGGTTATGTGATAAGTATATGTTTATCAGAATCTTCCAAACTGTTTTCCAGAGCATGACCATTCCTTTTAAAATATAGAAATGCCTAGATCATTTCATGACAGTAAATTACATCTAGGCTGACTTAAATGGCATTTCTTATTTTCATAGAAAATATATGTTTCTGCTCTCTCTGCTTTTCTATGAAAATTATTTTAATAAGCAGAAGTTTCTGAAATTCATATTTAACCACTTGGTCAAGAAACAAATGAAAATTTAACCCATGAAGGAGTTCTTCATGCTCTGGCAAGTGAATGTAAATATGATGTTTATGTAGATGAAATGTTAAGGCAGCAATTAATATAAAAAGCCAATACTGCAAAAATTCCTGAAGCACCATTATTTAAAGCTAACTTTACTTTGTAGAGAGTCCTTATCCAAATAAACTTTACTGAGACCAATACCTGTTATGCTTGCCTGCTAGAGGATATAATACAATATATGTTATATATATAATATAATCACATTGCACCTCAAAGGATGATTCCTGCAGAATAAAATGTTTAGAATTTCCACCAAGGCTCAATAGTGCTTTATAGCAAGTTGGACCCCATTTTCATTGTCCTAATGTAATCTAAAAAAAGAGGTCATTTGTCCTTCCTAATCCCAAACCTTTCAAAAATCCCCCTATCCTTAGAACTATTCTCTAAGATTCTACTTTTCCTCCAAAACTCTGCTTTTATATCTCCCAGTGGATCTTCCATAATAACTAAAAGAAAAGCCAAAATCTAGTAACAACCCCATGTGGCCAGATTCATGAATTTCAACTTCATACTCATTCTGGTCATAAGCAATATTGGAACACCTAAGTACTCATTGGAAAGAAGATCAGGCTGGATCCATATTTATCTCATTATATCCCAAGATAAACTACAAATAAATCAATGATTTAAGTTAAGGAAGATGCGGGTGCCTGAGTGGCTCAGTGCGTTGAGCCTCTGCCTTCGGCTCAGGTCATGATCTCAGAGTCCTGGGATTGAGTCCCGCATCCGGCTCTCTGCTCGGCAGGGAGCCTGCTTCTCCCTCTGCCTCTCTGCTTACTTGTGATCTCTGCCTGCCAAATAAATAAATAAAATATTTTAAAAAGTAAATAAATAAAATAAATTTAAGTTAAGGGAGACCCAGAAAATACTAGATGCAGAAATGGGTAAATTCTCTTCTGACTTTGGAACCAAGAAGGCTAACTATAACTAAAAATAAAGAAGCCATAAAAGAAAATGTTGTTAAATTTAGGCTATATAATAATTGCAAATTGATAAAACTAGGGTACATAAGATCAAAGAACACTGCATGACAAAACAAAAGAAAACAACAAACAGAATCAAAAGACAAATGTGGAAAAATATTTACAACTTCTATTAGAGATAGTTAATCGTCCTAAACTATTTTTTTTTAAGATTTTATTTATTGATTTGACAGAGAGAGATCACAAGTAGGCAGAGAGGCAGGCAGAGTGAGAGGGGGAAGCAGGCTCCCTGCTGAGCAGAGAGCCCGATGTAGGGCTTAATCCCAGGACCCTAGGATCACGACCTGAGCTGAAGGCAGAGGCTTAACCCACTGAGCCACCCAGGC
>ML107235.1:0-58618 GCA_003697995.1 Taxidea taxus jeffersonii
TTATTTCTCTGTCTCTTTTCTTTCCACTCTCCCCTTGCACTTTACATACCAGCCACACAGGATAGCTTTCATTCCCTGATCTCTCCCACCCTCTCCTCACATATTCTGTTCACCCCATATACTACATACATCCCCACCTTCAAGTCAACGCTTACACCTCCCTTTCTCCAGGAAAATTCCCTGGATTCTTAGACTAGTTTCTCCCATTAGACATTCTCATAGTTGCCTGTATTTCCTTCCTCATAGCACTCCTCATCCGTGAATGTAGGTACTTGTCCAAGTATCTCTCTTCCACCACTATAGGTAAGCTGCAAGAAGGCAGTGGACCAGACACCATAAATACTTGCAGAATGGATAATAAATTTCTCTTTCAAATGCATGCTTTAAGAGTTCAGACCTTTCCCCCAAGTACTCTCAGCCAGCTTCTCTAACCATAGAGTACAGAAGGAAATGCCGGTCTACATCTTTGCCCTCCTAGAGGACAGCCCACCTTGTCCCTGGTCTGCTACCAGGTCTGTCATGCTGAACTCACCCACCAGGTATCACGGGTCTCTTAGGGATTGATATTTGTGTTATCTTTTACGCTGTGTTTAGTACAGCAGCTTGCTTTGACTTTTTCTCTATTTTCCTTTTATTATGCCATTTTTAGCCTATCTCATTCCTTTTTATTATGTTTTACTCCTGTTTTCCTGTTTTCTTTGTTACTATTTAAGAGGAATTTCCACTGTAGGAAGGTGTAGCTCTAAGCGGCTGACTTGTCCTAAATCATGAACTAATCAGTGACTAAAATGTCACTCCTCTTCTCCTCCCATCCCTCCCCACCAGCTGGAATTACAGAGCCATTTCCTGTGTCCAGAGGAAATTTTCTGGTCTGGTCCTGAGAGAGTCCCTGAACAGTAAAGACTTCCCAATGGGAAAGTGAAAACTTTCCCACCACATGTCACGACATATGATCACAAAGGAGGACAAAAAGCCAGGATTCCCTGGACCCAGAATGCAAATAAGTGCAGCCTCCGACGACTACCTATTGTCTTTGTAGCCATCTGTGTTTCCCCAGAGCCAGGCTCAGGAGACTTCATCTCTGAAGAGTCAGAAAATCTCTCTAAGTAGTGGATAAATTAACAGAATTAAGGAATGAGCAAATGAATGAGAGAATGAAGAGATAGATGGGTGGATGGTAGGTCGATGAACTAATGCACAATTGAACAAATAAAAGAAACGAATGAACCAATGAATAAATAAAAGGATGAATAAATGGAGGAGATGGGCAGAGATATGGATGAATGAATGAGTGAGTGAGAAAGTGAATAAGTGAATTAGCAGATCAGTGGTTAAATGAATGAGCAGGTGAATGAAGATAAATGAGTAAATGATAAATGAGTTTGACTGAGCCCTATAACTCAAGCATAAACAGGAATGAATTCCTAGCAGGAACCATAAACCAAGCAGTTCCAGAAATGGAACCAGATACTAAAAATACAATAAAGAAATTAAAAACAAAAGCCGGCATCAATACAGCACTCATTGATCAGTGTCCAGAATCAATATGCACCTAAATGCGTCTCCCACACGGCCTCTTGGCCCCACCCATTTACCATCACTAGAGCTGTGGACATTTCCTGAAAAAAAGACTGAGAGATAGTGTGTGAGTGTTGAGAGGTCGTTTACCTTAGTTGTTCTTGAGAGTCACAACTGGGGAGCTTTCAAAAAATAATAATGCCTGGTCCCCAAAGATTCTGATTGACCTGGATTGGGGACAGAAGGAAATGGGAGGCAGACTGCTTTGTTTGTTTCTTTTTAAATCTCCAACAGGATTCTAATGTGTAGCCAGAGTTGAACCACTGGTTCCATGGTAAATGGAATTTTGATGTGAGTCCTTAAACAAACTCATTTAGATGCCAGTGACATCCTCGTGTCAAACAAAACATTAGCCTTTATGCTGTTGTTGTTGTTGTTGTTTTAACCAAGTAATATGTGAAACTTACACCCTTGCTCTGCAAGGTTTCCTTCATTGCCTACACTACCCACACCCTCTGGGAGGAGCAGATTCAGTGCATGAGCCTTCCTTCTTCACTTTACACTTTGATTTTACAGGGTTGGGCAGTTGGCCCAGGGTCAGAGTTCCAGAGTAGAGCTCAGTTGGAATAAGACTCAGGAATGGAGCACAATTCTAGAAAGAAGGGAGACACAGGGGCAGAGAGGCTCAAAGATGTCCAAAAGTCATACTGCCTGCTCATTAAAAATGGGGGTTGGGAGAGGGTGGTGGGGCTACATTATATGTTTAAATTTAAAAAAATTTAAAAAAAATAAAAATTGAAAAAAAATATTTTTACATTTTGATGTAGCTATTTTGACACTGTAACATGATGATCAACACAAAATATCCAAGTGTCTTATTTATAAGAAATATATGGCAGATGAGCTTTTTCCATTCAAGGAAACAGCAAGATCCCTGGTGACCACCTGGCCAGAGAACAGGCAGGAAATTAGGTGGAGAATAAGTCAACCACTCAGAAAATAAACAGAGGGTTATTGGTACCTGGGAACCAGAGGCCTAGTGTGGTGCTTCTCTGCTTCAAAGAAGGGGCTTATGCTTGAGCCATTGAACAATTTCCACACTGTATTTTCTGCTTCTTTCTTGTCTGGGTTGCCTTCATTTTTAGGACAGTTATTTTTGAAAGGCCATTCTACTATTTCCACCATGCCAAAGAAATGAAATGAAAAGTATGGAGAAAAATGAAAACAGCGAAAAATCTCAAGATCCCTTGGGATGTGCAGTAAGATAGATGGGAGGTAGGGGTGAAGCATTAGGAAACTGCTCACCTAGCCCCAGGTACTAATTCCATAAAGGAGTGGGGAGGAGAGGAATCTTAGAACTTGAAATTTGTAGGAGGTAAATTCAGGATCAATAAAAGGAAGTGCTCCTTTGCACAACAGGAAACAAGCTTACAGAACTCATCATCCCAAGAGGAGATACAGCGGAAAAATAATAGGATCCCCCAACTTGCAAATATATATTGAAATTATTGAAAAAGGGTAACATTGACATCCAGGGAAACAATCCTGCTCTTCCCTAATTTGCTTTTTAGCATCCTGGACTAAGACAAGATCCTGGACTGTAGGCACAATAAAAATGACCTGGTGTGGAGAGCCAATGATTTCATGTATGATTCAGGGTTAGCAATCACCTAGGAAACTAATTTCCTTTCTTCCTGCTTCCTCCGGAAAAGTATCAGTGACAGATTCCATCTGTTAAACACCTTCTATTTTCCAGAAATTATTACTTTACACCCACTGTTTAAATTTAAATCAAGCACCCAAAAGCACTTACTGAGTACTTTTTTGTGCTCACCACTCTATGAGGTACTATGGGAGGGTAGAAAATGAAGAGAATGCATCTAGATCTTTAAGGAGTCTATGATCCATGTAAGGAGACAGAATGAACATGCATAACGTATTAAACAATTGACAGAGATACAAAACCATTAGCAATGACTTATAGATACAGAAAACCACTACGTGTTTGAGGTGCATCAAATAAGGGGACAGTGAGGGCAGAGGACTTAGCCATTCTGTGTTTAAGAGTCATAGCAAAGTGGTTCAGAGTAAGACCCTGGCTCTAGGCTGCCTGACTTCAAATCCCAGCTATCCCATTTACTGGCTGTGGAATGTGAGTGAGTTGCTCAGCATCTCTGAACCTCATTTCTTTATCTATGAAATGCAGATAACAATACCTTCCTCATGAAACAGTCAAAGGGTTAAATGAATCAACACCAAAGCCCATACAACAATGCCTGGAATGTAGTAGGTGCTCAGTAAATGTTTGATATTGCTGTTTTTATCTCTAGTAAGGGCCACCATGGGGAAAGTGGTGACAGAAGTCAGGCCAAGGGCTCCTTAGCTATCAGTTCTGGTGAAGACAAAATTCAGATTCCTTGAACAGCCTGCAGAATGCCAGATGCACTGCCCCCTGTCTACTCCCACATCTCACCTCACACCCTCTCCCCTCCTCCCCACACCCTAGACATACTGCCCTTCTCTCCTCTGTTCCTTGAGTCCAACCACAAGCTCTTTCCCACCTCCCAGTTTCACACGCGACTCCTTTCAGCCGGGAGCCTCACTCCCCCCATTCCTCACATGGCTGGCTCCCGTCATCCCACAAGTCTAGCTTAAATGTCACTTCCTCAGAAAGGCTTTCTGTTGCCATCTGTATCTGTCAGGGTGCTGGCGGGAAACAATGGCACACTTGCATGAGGATAATTCAAGGAGGTTTGATAAAAGGACTATTTATAAAGGCATGGAGCAAGACAAAGGGAGACCACAAGGGACAGAGCAGAAACAACCCTAGGCTGGAAAGATGAATGAACAGGACAATGGCTGTAGCCAGCCCAGGGTGATCCTGCAACGAAAAGCTAGGAGAGGAATTACTCCAACCTCATTCCCCTCTCTATCTCTTACTAAAGATGCCATTGGCTAAACCTGTTAGAATACCTACCAGATACTGGGCACAACATCTAACCTGAAGCAGGCTCCCCTTGTTGCCCTCAAAGTCAGAACCTTAATCCTTTTCTTAATCACAGTTAGAACAATTTATATTTATTATTTTACTATTTTTCCCTCAATTTAGAGCAGCAGAATTGAAGAGGCTCAATTTTGCCCCAGAAATCCAATCCCACCCTTTTGTATCTAGATGAAGTCTGCATGATATGGACACAGGAGGAGATATGATCTCTCTCTCTCTCTCTCCAGATGCCCTAGGAATTTACCATCTTGACTGCCTTTCTTCTCCCTTTTTCCTCTCACATAGTCCTGGCAAATTATCTCAGAAAAATCTTGGTTAGGAATTGGGTGGGCCATTGGCAAGTTACAAGGTCACATTATGTAAGAACATGAGCAAAGGCTCAATTTATATTTATTTAAGATCCATCTCTCATAATTATCATGAGCTCTAGAACCAAGTTGACTTTGCTTACCATTGGGTATCCACTTAGAGACATCACTGGGAACACAGTGTGTAACTGACAAATGTTTGAGATGAATGAGTGAATAAAATCACTGCTACTCAAGAAGTGATAGCAAAAGGTCCAAACTGTATTGTCCAAAGGTATACAGTGATCCCAAGCTTGATCCAGACCAGTAGACAAGAATATCAGTATGCAAAAAAACCAAACAAGTGGACAGGGCTCCCATATAGGTAGAGACTTAACCTGGACTAGCAGAATCCTAGTTCCAGGACGGAGGCTGGCAAGAACCAGACAAGGCAGCAGGACCCCACCTGGGGGGATCAAACCCAAGGGGGAACTGGGATACTTATGAAAAAAAGCAACTTAGACTCTCTATCATAGCAATTGACAAACCAGCCATCCTCCATTCTCCACACCAGAGCCAGTGTGATTTTCTAAATTATAAATCTGAGTACGCCATTCCTCCACTGGAACACTCCCACTCACTTTCTTAACAAACATTTATTGCATGCCTGTGATGTGCAAGCCCAACGTTCTTAAGACAGTATATACGTCCATGCATATCTTGGCCTCTGCCTGCCTCTCCAGCCTCATCTCACACTTCCACCTGCAATATGTGTGTGCACATGCACATACACACACACACATGCACACATGCACACACACCCCTCTCTCTTTCTCTCCACTCAGCATTCTCATACATCATTCCCTCTTCTCTTTCAGTATCTTTTCACATATAGTTTCCTCAACTGGAACACTCTTCATTTGTAGTATCTTTTCACCTGGCTAAATTTTGCTTATTCTTTGAGTCTCAGCTTAGACCTTGCTTCCTCTGGGATTCCATCCCTGATCTTCTAAGATGGAGTTAAGAGCTTCTTCTTTGGGTTTTTGGGTTATTTCAGCACCTGGACCTTCCTCATCAGAACACTTGCCACTCTGTAATAGCTGGCTCTGTAAGTGTCATCTCCTACCTAGACCATGACTTTGTGAAAGTGGGACAAAGTTCATCAACATGGTACACCCAGTACCTAGCACAGTGTCTAGCACAAAATAGGCAATCAAAAGTATCGCTGAATAATTGAGTGGATGGATAGATGGATGGATGAATGGTTGGATGCATGCATAGATGGGTGTGTTGGGTGGGTAAGATGGCATGTGGCTGATGTTCAGAGAAAGCTTGATTCAGCCAGTTTGGCAGAAACTCATCAAAGCCTACTAAATAAAAATGGGCCAAAGAGGAACAGAAATGCTTGTCACTCCATGCCCAGCCATGTGGTCAAATACTCCAAAGGGACTCTGCTAAGATCTGCTTGTGGTTGGTAAGGTTTTATCACCTGTGAGTGAGGAGGGTCAGGGAAGATGAGGTCAATGTTTCTTGAAAGAAGTGAATAGTGACACTCAAAAGAAGTGATGCACAGGACTAATAATACTGTCACAGGCTGCATTATGAAGCACTTATTTTAAGTCAGGCTCCCTGTTAAGAGCTTTATGTATTTTATTTCATGTAAGTGCAGACAGGATGTGAACCAGAGTGTAATTCGAGGGCTACATACTTAAACAATATACTACAAAGCTTGGGTGGAGAGGAAACAGGAAGATATCCCAAGCAGGGATAGCCAACAAAGACAAAGACGGCAGTAAATAAGTCTTTAACAAGATCTGGCAGAGTGTCAGCCCTCAGAGGTACAGAGAAGCAGAGGGAAGAGGACAAGAGAAACACTGACACATAAGACTGAATATCAGACTAAGAGGATTTTAGGGCTGAGCCCACAGGCAACAGGACGTCAGTTGGAATCATAATTACATGGTGCTTGGGACCTAACTTTTGTATGTGTGGTAGTGAGAGGCAGTGGGCTGCCCCATTCAGCCCTGTGATTTTGTTTTCGCTCTCAATGCAAACTAAAGCACTGACTTGGTCCTGGCTCCTGCCCCAGACCCAAAAGCTGCTTCTGTTTCCATTTGTCAACTTAAGTGGAACAAAACTCACCAACATTTGGTTAACTGCCTTGCTGCTGTGTGGAGGGGGTCCATGGATCTCACAGTCATTGGCCAGGTCAGCTTTCAGAGTCACTGACCTCCAGTCTCTCCAGGATACTGAAGGGGAACCTTAATTTAATTGACCTAATTTAAAAAAAAAATTTCTATGATGACTTGCATGGAAATAGGCCACTAGCAGAGAGATCTTGGTGACAAATAAAAATTCAAATGCCTAAAGAGCCTCGATAAACAACAGGTCTACCACTGGGAGCCTGATTTTCCCCTGCAGTTTGGCTCACAGCCAAGAGTGCCAACTTTCCTCCCAACTGTGCCCCCTGGCCAAGCGGGAACAGCCCACAAGTAAAGGGCAGAGCTTCACAGAGATATATGGGAACATGAAAGAGAACACCCAAATCTTCCCCAAACTCTGTGTCAGAATGGAGAGAACCAGGACTTTCTCCAGCACACATGCCAGAAACTTGGGACTCCTCCCTCTTCCTCATCCATCACACCCACTGATCACCAAGTCCTGTCTATTCTAGCTCTTTATCATCTCTCAGAGAACCCACTCTTTTCCATCTGTACTATCACTCCTCCATTGGTTACTATGAAACAGCTTCCTACCCACAGAATCTAAGATTGTGTGCTTAAGCCACCGTGTGTGGCTTTCATGTGCCTCTCTTTATGCTCTATCATTGCAACAGGGACAGGAGATCAATGTGCATTGGGCACCCCAACAATGGAGACAGATGGAGCAGTGATAGACATCAGTGACCTCACACTTAACTTCGGTGCCTTGCGTTCATTTTCTAGGGCTACTGGAACAAATTACCACACACTTTGTAGCTTAAAACAATAGAAATTTATTTATAATGATAAATAACATGACAATAGAAATGTATATCACAGTTCTGGAGGCCAGAAGTCCCAAATCAAGGTGGTAGCAGGACCACGGACCCTCCAAGCCTGGAAGACAGAGGCCTTCCTTACCCTTCCAGCCTTGGGTGGCTGTCAGCTTTCCCTGGCTTGTGGCTGCATCATCCCCTTTGTCTCAGTCTTTCATGCCTTCTCTTCTTCTCTGTCCGTGTCTTCTCTTCTTTCTCTCATAAGGACATTTGTCGTTGGGTTTATGGCCCACCCAGATAATTAAGATGATCTCCTCTCAAGACCCTTAGCTTAATTACATCTGCAAAGACACTTTTTCCAAATAAGGTCCATTCACAGTTTCCAAGATAAGAACATGAGTATATCTTTGGGGGGAACTGACCAGAGAAAGGTGTGATGGTGGTAACCCTAGCACAGAAGAATGGCTGTAGACTGAATGCCTGTGTCACCTCAAAATGTTGAAACTTGGGACGCCTGGGTGGCTCAGTTGGTTAAGCAGCTGCCTTCAGCTCAGGTTATGATCCCAGCGTCCTGGGATCGAGTCCCACATCGGGCTCCTTGCTTGGCAGGGAGCCTGCTTCTCCCTCTGCCTCTGCCTGCCACTCTGTCTGCCTGTGCTCGCTCTCTCTCTCTCTAACAAATAAATAAAATCTTTTTTAAAAATGTTGAAACTTAATCCCCAATGTGATGGTATTTGGATTTAGGGTTTTCAGGAAGTGATTGGGTCATGAGGTAGAAACCTCATGAATGAGATTGGAGCCCTTATAAAAGCAACCCCAGAGAGTTTTCTCACCCCATCTGCCATTTGGGGACACAGTGAGAATACTGCCATCTATGAACCAGGAAGCAGGTTCTAACCAGACACAAAATCTGGTGGTGATTTTATCATGGACTTGCTAGCCTCTAGAACCATGGGAAATAAATGTCTGTTGATAATAAGCCACCCAATCTAGAGAAGTTGGTTATAGCACCCCAAATGGATAAGAGATAAGGACCTTTCTGGAAATATAAGTAGAAGATGAGATATGGCAGTATAACACAGGGAGGTGACAGGAGGGGCAAGGGTGTCAGCCAATTTGTCCTTTAAAATGTACCCCAGTTTTGCACTGAAGCCCTGACCCCCCCAGAAACCCTGGAAGCGACCAGAGTAGACCAGAGGCTGCTGCCTGAGCCTGTCCCTACTTCCTCTGGATCTGGGATCCTGTCACAGAGCCTGCCAGTCACCAGCCCTCATCCTAAGAGCTCTGAGGCCCAAGGTCCTTAGGCCTATCTTATGAGCTTAAGGAAAGGAACTGACAGAAAGGAAACACCATAAACTTGAGAGTCTGCAGACTGGGTTTCAATCCTGTCTCAGCCATTTCCTAGTTGCTTCAGCTTCCTTTGCCATTGGAAAGGATAATGACAGTGACTTCTCCAAGGTGATAGGGCACATGAAGTATGAACACCATGCCTGGCACATAATGGGGGCTCTAAAACTGGTTTGTCTCCCTACAACCTTCAAAGGTGACCCATTCCTTCTGTTGTTATCTAAGAAAGATGGTTATACACACTGCCAACCTGCAGGTGTCCCATCTGATAGTGAGGCTAAAAAAGACAGATAATCGATGAGAAAGGGGAGCTATAATAAACTCTCCTTTTAAGCAGCACCAAGAAAGCTTGAGCAAAAACTTCTCCTTTGTTCTTCAGGACCAGGCAATGCTTCAGCCCCTGCCATCCTGCATTAAGCAATGTTTCAACTCTGTGTACTTCTTTATCTAATAAACAGGACAACTGGGTGAAAGTCTGCACTCCCCTGGTACCTTAGCATGCTTTTCATCTCCCTCCTGGTTGTTATAAAGGATATGACTTCATTTACCACCTAATTTACTCTTGCTGGACCAAGACAGAGCTGTCCAGGTCATACTCCTGGTGTTGAAAAGGTCAAGCAAAAGCTTATATTCTTGGGATATGACCAGTGCCAAAGATCCCAAGATCCCATAAGATACTTGTGAGTTCAGAGACAGAAGAGGACCAGTGAGAAAAAATATCATCAAACTAGGGATGCAGTCATCTGGCATCCCACCACCACTACCCTACCAGCCCCATTCACTGCCGTGCATGGGAAATGTCCCAGCATGGGAAGATAGTTGACATTAGAAGAAAGTGTGCAATGCTTGGCAGTGACTATGAGATGTTGCCCAGGAAAGGGTTTCCAACATTCTGTATAAGTCTTGGGAAGGGTCATCAGCCCTTATATTTGAAGCTTCACATTGTCTCCAAGAAACTGGCTCTTGAGCCCCATCCAGATCATCAAATTTCCCAAATTACTGAAAGCTAGAGAGTCTTTGTCATATTAAGCTACACCAGTGCCCCAAGGGCCACTGTGACTGAAATATGTCCTGGTCTAGATGGTATAATGCACTTTTATTGAACACTCTAGTCTGGAGCCATGGTTCTCAAGTGGGGGGAATTTTGATGACTTCTATAGACAGTTTTGGTTTTCACAACAGGAGAGGTGCTTCTGGCATCTAAAGGGTAGAGTACAGGGATGCTGCTAAACCCCCTACAACACACAGGGCAGTCCCCCACCAGCCCAATGTCTGTAGCATGAGACTGTAGACTAAACCCTTCATCCAGAACAATGCAGAAATCCTTCTCTGAGTCGGACCCAATGCTCTCCAACCACATGGGTCCTGCCCTGGCAAGGCAAGCTTGTTGGGTAAGCTGGTTTCCCTCTCAGCACTGGGCCCACCCCACTCTCCCCCACCCCGGCAGCCCCACCCCCTCAGGGACAGCACTCATGTGGCTCAGATGAAAGACTGGTGCCGCAGGCCCCCATGCCAGCTCGCGACTTGATTGCTTTTAATTAATTCTGCTTGATTACAGCACATGGGAGTCGCATCGGAGAGATAAGACAGGCTCTTTATATTCTGTCTTCATTAAAAAGTTTGGATCTGGAAGCTTTTTCAAAGAGCTATGTGTCTCCTTCACTTTTGTGTCATTTTTAATTGAGGAGGGCACAGGGAGATAGTAGAGCTGTGCTGAGCAGAGACTTTGCAAATGAAAGAGGAAATGCCTGTGACCCCTTTGGGGGGGAAAACAGCTAGGACTGGGATCAGGGTGACACAGCCAGGACAGAGGCAGTCTACTGTGGCTGAGAGGTGTGGGGAGAGAAGTATCCCCAGTGGTGCATTAGCCCAGATCTATGGAACAACGTGGCTCAGATTCTCTGCAAGGTGCAATGGACTCCAGGGGAGGAGCTGGGAGATTAGAAACAGAGAGAAGGAATAGGGAGGCTGGCTCACCCAATTATCTGTACCCATCTTCTCTAGAGAGAGATCCGTCCCCTCCCCAGGGAAACCATGCAATCTGCACTTCTACAATATACCCTCATCTCTCCAGAAAAGCATCATGTTGTATTAGTTACCTATTTCTGAGTAACAAATCACTCCAAAATTTAGTGACTTAAACAGGAAACATTTGTTATCTCACAGTTTCTGTGCATCAAGAATCTATACATGGTTTAGCTCCATGCATCTGGTTCAGAGTACCTTGGGATGCTGTAATCAAGAGGAGTAGGATCCATTTCCAAGTTCACTCACAGGACCTGTTGGTAAGCCCCAGAAGACCCACTTCTAAGCTCATTTATGTGGCTGTTGACAGGCCTCAGGTCCTCACTGGCTATTGGTCAGAAATCTTATGTCCTTGCTATGTGAGCCTATCCAGAGAGGAGCTCACAACATGGTAGCAGGCTTTGTTTAGAGCAAGTGAGCAAGAGAATAAAAGAGGGTAGCCCAAGATGGAATAAGAGCCTTTTTGTAACCAGATCACATATTCCACCACTTTTCCTATATTTACTAAAAGTGAGTCACTAGGTCCTGCCCACACATAAGGAGAGGGAAGTACATCTGAGCATGAATACCAGACAGCAGGAGCCAATGGAGGTCGTCTTAGAGGCCGCCTACCACACCTACTGCAGTGTAATGATCTTCTAGAGCAATTGTTCCTTGAAGCTACTTACCTCTGAGTCTCCAACAACTCACCCAGTGTCTGAGACATGCTAGGCACCTAGGTGTTTGGTAGAATGAGCAAATGCGTAAATGCACACACGCATGAATGAATGAACAAATAAATGAAATAATGGTTTCTTAAACCTTATTTACACTCATCAAACCAGTCCTTGGCAAAGAAAACGTGTTTTTCTCCAAAACTACTGTGGCAGCAGCAGATTTATCTAGGTCATCTAAAATCCGAGTTAACTTATTTAAACATAAATTTGAAGTAACAGAGTGCAATCATATTTTCTTCCATGTAACACGGGGCCATTACTATCTTCTCCTGTTATGGTTTATCTGAGCTCACTCTTAAATATTTTCTCTTTGGGGACTAATGACTGATTGTAAATCAATAATGTTGAAAAAACAGAGCTTTTCCTTATTTTAAGCTGCTATCTGGGTGACACTACACAGTACACCAATGATCAGGAGGGAAGCAGCCGTGTCCAGACCTAGTTAGTTTTCATGCAAAATCAATAAGCAGAGGAACTAGAAACTCAGAAGCGGAAGTTTGAGTGTGACCAGGAGGGGTTGCAGCCTGAAGACCCCGCACACCAGCTGGGATGAGGCCAGGGCTCAAAGATAAGCCCAGCTAAGCTGAGTGAAATAAGTCAGCGCATGCCAGTGTGGCCCAGGATCTAGAGAAGGGCTAGCAGGTATTCTACAGATGAACAGCTGTCCAAGCAGTTCAACTGCAAGAAGGTTTAGGAGACAGTGTACTTTAAAAGTAAGTGGATTAAGGGGCCTGGGTGGCTTAGTCAGTTACGCATCTCTGACTTGGTTTTGGCTCAGGTCATGATCTCAGGATCAAGGAATCCAACCCCATGTCAGGTTCTGTGCTCAGTGTGGAGTCTGCTTGAGAGTCTCTATCTCTCTCTCTCTCTCTCTCTCTCTCCCTCTCCCTCTGCTCTCTCTCTCTCTCTTAAATGAATTATTTTTTTTAAAGGTGAGTGGAACAGGCAAATGCAAAGAAACTGGCAAGGAATAAAGAAGCTTAATGTCCCAGGCCTTGGGCTCAGAAATAGAGAGTCTCACACCCATAAGGAAGGTCTGAGACAGGTTAGGCCCTAGTGTTAGTAGAGAGCTAGGATAAAAGGCCAGAACATAAGGTGGGGAGAGAGGGGCATGCAAATCAGCCCCAGCTACCAGGGTGTACAAAGAAGGGTTTTAGTTTCAGGATTGAGTGAGGGTTTATCTCCAAGATTGGACTGAGTCCTTGAGATACTGAATCCTAAATGAGAACCCCTTAAATTCCTCCTTCTCTAGAACTGAATTGGGCCCAGGGGCTGGAGGTGGTAGGAAGGGAGATACTGGGCTCTAGGGAGGATCAAAGAACCTGTACCTTTCCGTACACCTGGTTCCCCCACCTTCTGGAGAGGGGTGCTGCTCTGCAGTGCTCAAATTCAGGACCAGCATATTGGGCCATAGTCTCACTAAATGGGGCTTCAACAGGGTCAAGCAAATATGGGTGTGGCCATTTTATGGATATTCTCTCTTCTCCCACAAGATTGGGGAAGAGGTACTATAAGGGAATGTCCTTGAGGGTAAGGGAAAGACTTGGTCTGTGATTTAGGTGAACTCAGCTCTAAGAAAGGAGGTAAATCCTCTCAGTCCATCTTCTGATTCCACTCATTGACACTGAAGCTTTAGACTAATCTTTCCTCCCACTGAAATGGTAAGAGCTGATATTGGGTTCCAAGTTTTAGGGTAGAAGAAGATGAACCAGACCAGACATTTTAGGACATTGATATTAGTATAGCTAAGATGAAAGTAGCTTCTCATGGCCAAGGCTAGCTGAATCCTGCACCCCACTGTGTTTGAAGACAAGGTCCCCAGTGATGCAGCATTCCTGTGCATAGAACACCCTTGGGTTGTCCTGGGCTCCCAGACTACCACTACACCAGCTTATCTCAGTCATAATGCACTATTACTTCCAGGAATCAATGAGCCCAAACCTCAGGGCCCAGGAATCAAGTTGGGAGACAAGGAAGGGCCCCAAGTGGGGAGTCGAGCCAGCCATTACAGTTCAAGATGGAGAGACCCGCACAAACAGATTGTGGAGAAGACCAATGGTGTAAAACCTGGAATGGCCATATTTAGTGTAGAAAAAGGCAAAGGCTTTTAAAAAATGGGAGAAACTACATATTGAATCCATCCTGCGGGAACTACTTACAAGGAGTTAATTAGGATAAATCGTTCAGTGCTGGTTATTTATTTATTTATTCAACAACCCTTTATTGATGCCTGCCTGCGATGCGGCAGGCACTGTGGGGAATACAAACATGCTCCAGGTATGGTCTCTGGCCTCAAAGGAGCTTGTAATCTGACGGGGAGACAGATGCCTACACAGTTAACACAAGGGAGGATGGAATTAGGAGAAGGGGGTGAGTGTGCCACTCATCAGCCTCCCAATTCCAATTAGAACCCTTGGGCTCAGATTCCTGGGACCAATTTAGAATTCCAACTCAGTGGCAGAGTTGATGAGACAAAGCTCTCCCAGGTCTGGGGGTGGGGGAACACCCTGATTTACAAACAGCTTGAAGGCAAAGTGTCATGTGGTCCCAGTCTGGATCTGATTGTTCCTGGTAGATTTCTAAATTGTGTTGTCTGGTTTTGTGTAGTATGGCAAGGTCTCACCTCAGGCAAGAGATGCTGTGGGTGAATTTAATTATTGAGCTGCCTTAAACACTGGGTGTGGGATAGGCGTGCGGGAAGAGGGAGCAAGGAAAAGACTATTCATTTATTCATTCAAAAATTATTTCTTGTTTTTGTTTTGTTTTGTTTTGTGATATGAAAATGAGTTCTGGACACAGGTGGTGGTGATCGTCACATGACAGTGTAAATACAGGCAATACCCCTGAGCTGGACACTTAAAACATGGTTCCATTAGCAAATTTTATGTTGTGTGTATTTTACCACAATTTTTAAAATTGAAAAAAAATCTAAACAAATAATAATAATTAATATGTGTCAAGCATTATGTTATATGCTGACCCTGCCAAAAATATGAATGGTGTAGAATCCCTGCCCTTAAGAAGCTCACAATCAGTGAGGGAAAGGCAAGAAATAGGTAAATCTCAATTCAGACATCACCTTTGCCAGGTGCCTTCCTTGACCCTCCCGCCCTGGGTTAGGACTGATTCAGGTTCTCCCTCAGTAGTCTGTGCTGGTTTGTTTCATAATTACCTTCATTTATTCAGCAAACCTTTATTAAGCTAGGCATTAGGGATATAAAACCAAATGAGGCTTTCAATGTAAAGGAAGAAACAAACATGCAGATGAATTTGTGCAAAAATAAAATAAAATAAAAAGACACACACACACAGAAACCATTACTGCTCTTTTCTAACCTATAGACAGAGTTTCTGATGGTAGTACTCAGTGAATATTTACTGGATGGATGGATAGATGGCTGGGTGGATGGCTGGGTGGATGGATGGATGGATGGATGGATGGATGGATGGATGAATATCTGTGGTATGGAAAAGTGAAAAACTACATGCCTGGTAATATGAATAGGGATCATAATAATATGGAGTCCTCAAGGAGAAAGAGAAGAAAGGCACCCAGACAAGAGCATGGATGTGGGAAAAGCCCACAAATAATGGAAAACAGTGGAGAATTTGGTGCTGGCAGTCTGGAGGAGAAGCAAGGGGACTCTCTTCAGGAAGGCCCACATTTCTAAGGAGTTTGTAGTTTTTTTGTGTTGATAATTGAAGACTATGAGAGGTTTTTAAGCAGAAGGAAGTGACCTAACATTCTTTATTTCAGCTTACTCACTCTGCTGTGGGCTGGAGAAAATGAGAGTGAGTGAGTCTATAGATGTAGGTACAGGGGACAAGGTAAGGAATTATCTTTACCTCCATGGTAAAGATAGAGATAGATTGAGGGACACCTGGGTGGCTCAGTGGGTTAAGCCACTGCCTTTGGCTCGGGTCATGATCCCAGGGTCCTAGGATTGAGTCCCACATCGGGCTTTCTGCTCAGCGGGGAGCCTGCTTCTCCCCCCGCCCCTGCCTGCCTCTCTGCCTACTTGTGTGATCTCTGTCTGTCAAATAAATAAATAAATCTTTAAAAAAATAAAAGATAGAGATAGATTGAAAAAGGCAGCTGAAATTAACACATGTTGAGGGAAGTATGGTAGATGAATTTGGCAACAAATTGGACCAGAAGGTTTATTCTCTTATTCAGCAACTATTTACAAAACATCTACTGTATAGTAGGCGCTATTCTAGACACTGGGAATTTAACATTGGTCCAGAAAGCCAATGTCTAACCCCCATGAAACCTATATTTTGGTGGGGTGATAAAACAATAATAAAGAAATAAAATAAAGAAAAGTAAAGGTAATAGAGATGTATAAACTTGGTCAAGTCCCTTAATTCTTCCATGCTTCAGTTTCTTCATCTACAAACTGAGGGTCACCAATTTATCGACCTCATAGGGTGGTTGTGAGCATATAATGGGTTAATATCTGTAAAGGACTTAGAACTGAGCCTCACCCATAGTCAGCACTATGTAAGTATTAGTTATCATACTTAAGAAAAATTACACAGGGACATGCATTAGACAGGGATGTTTAAAGTAGAAGTAGGAAAGGACTGTTTTGGTTAGCAGGTTAAGGAAGGCTTCTCTGTGTTGCTTACTCTTGAGCAGAGACCTTAAAGAATGTTTAAAGGAGTCAAAATTGCTTATTATCTGGAAGTGTACTCCAGAGAGAGGGGAAAGAGCTGAGTCTAGAATTAGCTAGGAGCATCTAAGAATTAGAGAGAGGGGACGCCTGGGTGGCTCAGTTGGTTAAGTGTCTGCCTTCAGCTCAAGTCATGATGCCAGAGTCCCAGGATGAGTCCCACATCTGTCTCCCTGCTCAGCAAGGAGTCTGCTTCTCCCTCTGACTCTCTCCCCTTCGTGCCCTCTCTTTCTCACTATTGCAAATAAGCAAACAAAATGTTTAAGGAGGAAGGAAGGAAGGAAGCAAGGAAGGAAGGAAAGAAGGAAGGAAGGAAGAAAAAGGCCAGTACAGCAAGAGCATGATAAAGGATAGAGGCGGGTAGGGGTGAGGGATAAAATTAAGGAGGCTGGCAGAGGGCCAGATCATGAAAGACCTTCGGGGCCATGGATTTGTATTTCAATCACAACAGGAAGAAAGCCATCAGGGGGTTTTATAAGGAGAGAGATGTCCTCTGATTCTTACTTTCAAAATATCACTCTGACTGCTTGTAATATATGATGCAAAATATGGCTACCACTCCCTCCAATCCCCATATGCACAACCTCAGCAGCGTGATGCTGCCACTCCCCCATCTAGAAAAGAAGTCTGTTCCTCCACCCACTGGTATGTGAGTTGGCCTCAGGACCCACTCTGATCAAGAGAAGGCAGTGCAAGTGATGTTTGGGGGTTTCCAAGCTAAGCCTCAACATAGACACCATATAGCTTTCACATCTACTCTCTTGCTACCCTGTATATTGATCACATTTTATATAATTAATTTAGGTCATCTCTGGGAGGCCTTGCTGGCTTTGGAGAGACTGCCCCTAGCAGAGCTAGTTAACTCCTAGAGATAATAAACAACTCAGTGGGCCTGCCTCTCAAAAATAAACCAACCAATCCCAACCTCATGCCCCCAGCTGTCTCCTTTGTCTCTCACCCACCAGGCCCATGTTTCCACTGCCCTTGATCAAGCAGGCCAATGTCGCAGACAACTAGGGACAACCCCTATGCCTCAAAGCCCTCTAGAACTATTCAAACTAGCTAATCCTAAGCTGTTTGCCCTGCCCTGCCTTGCTTCCCATGGAAACCCCAGTGAAGGCTATGGCTTTTGCCTTCCCCTCATTCCTTCCTGCCTCCTGACTGATAGAAGTGCTTCCCCTGTGGCCCTTCATGGAGCTCTGTGTATAATATTACATTTCCTTTCTATATGGTCACCCAAGCATCTTTACAAATTAAGACCCAGGCACAAATCTCCCTGCCATGTGAAGAAACAAAGGGTAGCCTCCTGGAAGATGAGAGTGGGTAGAACAGAGACAACCCCTCCCTCTACTGAGGGTCCCTATACCAACCAGCCCAGCTGATCTGCCAGCTGATTGCAACAGAATGAGTGACCCCAGGTACCACCCAGCTGAGTTGGGCCCAAATTGCTGGAATCGTGAGTGAATAACATGGTCATGGCTTTATACCACTCGGATGAGGGTGACATGTTACACAGCAGTAGGTAGAAATACACTGATCCATGGAGGAAGGACTCTCAGCAGGACTAGGAGTAGAAGACACTCTTGGAAGGCATTGGTCCAGGCGAGAACTTCCATTACTTGGCCTCAAATGGTAGCAGTGAGATGGACAGAAGTGGCTGGAATCAAGATACAGTCTGGAGGCAACCGGCAACACTTGCTGCCTCTAAGTGGGTGTGAGAAGAGAAGACTCGAGAAAGAAACCACATTTTTAGCCCGAGGAATTGGGCAAACAACACTGGCATTTACTAGATGTGAAAAACTGGGGGAGGAGGAGATCTGGGTTAGATATGGAGGGAGATCAACAGTTGACTCCTGGACGGGTTTAGGTACAAGTGTCTATAGGCTGTCCCGGTGGGGATGCTGAGTTCCAAGTTGGACATACATACAAGAACTCAAGGGAGAGGTTTACGCTCGAGATACAAACGTGTGAGTCACTCAGCTTGTAGAAAATACCTACAGCCATGGTGTTTAAAGCCGAGTCTTGTGAGATCACCTAAAAAGACTATAGCATGAGGGCACAGAATCCCCAGGGTTTCAGTTTGAGGAGGAGAGAGCAGAGCAGAATGAGGAGGAGCAGCAGGTAGGTAGGAGGAGGGCCGGGCTGGCATAGGGGAACAAGGAGTCTCAAGGAGAAAGGGGTCAACCACATTTTATGCTGCTGGGAGGTTGGGTAAGATGAGAGTAGATAAAGAAGCATTGTTTGGATGGCATGTAGTTGTTGATGGTGATAAGAGCCATTTCAGTGGCAGAATGAGGATGGAAGCCAAGTTCAAGTCCGCAGAGGAGAGAAGAGAGGGTGTGTGTGTGTGTGCAAGTGAGGACAGTGAATTCAAATAACTCATTTGGTAAGTTTTGTCATGAAGGACAGTAGAAAATGGGCAACACAGGGATGGGCTGTGGGGTCAAGGGGAGGGACTTTTGTTTCACTTTTTTGTTATTGTGGAATGTATCAGACATCCAAGAGAATAAGACAGCATATATGTTTTGTTTGAAGGGACTTTGCTTTTCTGGTTTTGTTTTTAAGATGAGAGGTACTACAGCATTTTGTATGCTAATGGGACTGATCCAGTGGAGAAACTGATGATGCAGGAAAGAGAGGGGATATTTACAATTGAGAAGGTGAGAAAGAACAGGATCCAGGGCATATTGAAGGGGTGGGTCTCTGTTAAGAGTAGGGACACGTCTTCCATTGTAGCGGGAGGTTTGTCAATTTCGTGATGGGAAGACACAGGGGTTCTTGTGTGACTGTTTCTCTGTCTCAGTAAAGTATAAGGCAAGGTCCTTAGCCAACAGTGAGAAAGGGAGGTGGAGGGCTGGGGGGTGGAGGAGAGAGAGGCTGATGTTTCAGAGTGGGGAAGGGAACAGAGCGTGTCACTGCTGGGCAGTGCCCAGTGCCCATCCGAGATTTGTGGTCATGAGCTTAAAGCAAGACTGGTCAGTAGGTTTATGCAGATTTCTTCAGGTTAGGCGCTGATTCAGGTAGGACCAATGAGCGAGGTTAACCAGGATGGGAGTTTTGCCAAGATGGAGGTTTTGCTAGGAAGCCTATTAAGGACTTTTATGATAAAATGATTATAACACATCTTGGGCAGGCTAAGGAGAAGGGTGAGGGAGAAGGAGAACAACTCACAGGTTTCTGCACCTTCCCATCTAGGAGGAAGCCTGGGTTTGGGGAAGGAATGACTCTGAGAGGACATGTAGATAGTTGTATCTGCAGGAATGCAGGTGAACAGGATACTTCCTCAACTTCACTGGCTCCTCCCCCTGCCTTTGGCCTCTCCTCACTGGGAAGGTGGAAACCCAGCTTGGTGGCCCCAGCGCCTACTTCCCCGCCTAGCCTGCTCCAGCTTCCCTCTTTCTTTAAGAACCTGTCAGGGCCTCTTTGCTGGCCTTTTCAGTTTAATACATTTTAATCAGAAAATTAATCAGGAAACACCAGTTCAGCAGATAATTGAACAATGAGAAGACACGATAATTGCTGTTTAGTCTAATTAACTTTGTTAAGTCTTTATTGGTAACAGAGACTTCCTGTGTGAAACTTATTAAATGTCCTTCCCTGGAAAATGATTCCTAGTCAAAGGAAAAGTTGTATGTTCTGGCTTTATCTGCATTATTTCCAAAAGAAGATCAAAGGTCCTGCAGCAGTCCTGTGGGCAGAGGAGACCATAAATCTCTCCTCGGGCTGTGCCCAGCTTCCTTCTTGCTGGAGCCAAGAGCCTCCCGGATCACAGGGGTGGGTCTCGCTCCTCTGCCAGTTCCAGGAACCACATTCTAAGCCATGGGCTCCCTCCCAACCATGTGGCCTGCAGACCACTAGTCCTGCTCTCTGAGGCTTATACTTTGGACATCTTGAATAGGGCCAGAGCCCTATTCAAGGGCCCTCTCCAGAGGCATGAGGAGAGCACCAGACCCCCTCCAGGGCCGGGGACCACCCTTGTCACCACCTATAAGTATAAGCTGCATACATTATGCACCAACAGGTGTCTGGCTCCACGTTGTGCAAATGCAAGATATTGACCTGATTTTCCAGATCAAGGGCTGCTTGATCCCAGCATCCTCTTTGTGAAGGAAGTGGTGCTTCAAGGCCTCTAAAGGTGTGGTTGGTTTCCACACTAAATGTTTTTCTCCTTAGGGGTCTCTTCTCACTTCCCTCTTTGATCATTTCTTTTGTAGGAACCCTCAGAGGGGGTTTGCATCTAATCTGCTGCCCCACCAGACACAGCTCGTTCCCACCAGAGATTAGCCCCCATTTTCCCTGTGGAGGATGAGTCCAGCATCAGCTCCAGTGGACTGAGTTGGGCCTCTGGCTCACGGAAGCCCCAAAGATTTTACTGGAAAACCCACTGAAGGAACTAGAGAACAGGTGTACTCTGCCAAGTTCCTGAGGGGTCAGTCAGAATATGCTTCGGTACGAGAGAAAGAGCCTTTCTCTCCCACTGCAGCTCTGTACCATCACCTTCAGTGACCAGCCCATCACCACCATGACAATTTCCAGGAGGGCCACCTGCCATTGTGACCATGGCCCTGACTTCAGGGATGCTTGCCCTGAGAGGTCCCCTTCTCTTGCCTCCTCATGAGCTCTTGGCATCTGTGAGCTGCAGCACCTGTTTATAAATACAGCAGGGTTTGGGTCGTTCTGGATAGTCTGTCCCAGTGGTATTATTTTAGCGCTCTCTGTCATCTCCCACATCAATAGGCCAAGCAGATATTAAATTTACTTAGATCCTACAAGTCAGCCAGTGGAACAGTGGCAGTGAAATAACCATTCCAAGATAAACGGAAGTGCAGATCATTACCAGATGGTTTTATTTAACAGGTGCAGAAATGAAGGGTGACAATTGGCTGGTTTCACCTAATCTGGGAGAACATTCCCTAACTTCCGGAAATTAACCCTGTTCTCCAGCTCTTTCTGAGGTACGGCCTGGGGTGCTGCAGAAAGAGCAGCCGCTGTGGTCTCCAGTGAGGTCACAAGGCTGCAGAGCCCAAATGACCTCTCCTCATGCCACCAGATACCCACCTCTGATGCCCTGGCTCGGGATGTGGCTGTCCCTTCTGTACCGTGGGTCACCTCCCACCCAAGTCTGCCACCTTTGAGTGCCTACATCACTGCTGCAGACAGGCCAGAACTTTAGCAAGATTTTACTGAAGATTTGGGGCTAATGAAAAGAAGTACAGCATGAAGCATAATTTGAAGCTACTGCTGCGTGGGGCCACTCTTGGAACATCCACACCCAAACCCAACCTCCAAACTTTTTACCGGACTGGTTCCCTGCTGGCTGCCAGCCAGCCTTCTCTCTCAAAACACAAATCTGCCTCAAAGTTCTCAAATCATATCCCAAATGATGGACAGGGTGGACTCCCACTGAAACTGACCTGCACCCTCCCACAGGGGCACAGTCTGGCATCAGATCCCCAGCAAGACACCTGCAAGAATCTCACAGCACATTTCCCCAAGTCTGGGTCTCCCCCAGTCCAGCCCCTGTTCCCATTCTACCCTCAGCAGTGACCAGAAGATCAGCGATTACTGGGTGTCCCTCCTGTGCTCTCCACCTTGCCAGAGCCCACTCTCCTTCCAACAACAGCTAGAAGAAAAATATCTCACCATCTTGGTACAAATGTGACAATTTACAAACATGGGGCAGTGTGAGTCCAGAATTAGAAAGGAAACATTTTTGTAAAGGAAACATCATTTGCAGAGGCATGGTTCCGCTAAAATACCCTCCTGATTTACATTACTGAGCAGCTCACCTAGCATCTCAGTATGAAGGGACTGCATTTACGTCCTCTCCCAGATCTAGGAGAGCAAGGCTGGCTTCTCATTTACATAACTACAAGGGCCCACTCAGAGGTTCTGCCAAGAACAAAGGGACAGCCTGCCCTAAAGGTAAATTCCAGTTTCCACCCTTAAAGACAGAAACTGCACATAATTATTTTAAAATACGGTTTTCAGCTTCAAAAATTGTAAGGTCCAATCTTCCAGGCACCCCGTTATATAAGAAGGAGGAGGAGGAGGATGAATCTGAAGACAGGGATGGTGTCATGTTTATCTCTAGACAAGTTAATGCCCAGCTCAAGACTCTCTGCACACGTAATAGGTTCTCATTAAGTAAGAGTCAAGTGCAATGGAGGAGACAGGGACAGGTGTGAGATCCAGGCTCCCAACATCCTGGAGATGAAGACTGGAGAAACATGCACACCTATCTATGCAAACCACAAGCAGCCAGAGGAGGTCTTCTCTGGTAGAAAGATGCTATAGGTTTAGTTCCTCTATCAAAGCTGAGCACTCAGGCCTCTAGCCTGACCACACCCTCAAATTAGAGCACATGACTGGGTCCAGGGAGTTTGGCTGTGGCTTGTACGATAATACTAATGGCCACATAATAATAATACTAATAACCAATGTAGGAGCACATGAATCAGCTCACTTAAAATTGCAACAACCTTATTGCAATAGGAAAAAGCTACCATGAGGCACGTATCATTAACATTTCCAATTAGTAAATGGGAAAGCAAGACACAGAGAAGTTAAGATATTTGCCTGTTTTGTGGCAGAGTGGACAGTAAATGTTTGCAATTTTTCAGGCCAAATGGTCTCAGTTATAATTTTGCAACTCTACATTTGTAGAGCAAAAGCAACCATAAACGATATGTAAATGAATGAGTGGGACTGTGTCCCACTAAAAGTTTATTTACAAAGTCAGGCAGCAGGCCAGATATGGCCCACAGGCTATAGTTTGCCAATCTTTGAGCTAGGAGGTAGTTAGACATTAGAGACCAAGCTCTTAACCATTACCCATGCCTTCTCTAGAAGCTGAGGTGAGCAAGTCCCAGAGTATAGTCCACCAAGGATACAGGAGACAGACTTCACTTATCAGCCTAAACCTGCAGTCCCCACACCTGACCATCTCACCCTTTGTCACACCATTCACTAATGATCCTTTTCTGTCTTGGGGATGACAACTGAATCCACAGGTCAGGAAGGACAGGAGGTAGAGGTTAGAGTGGGAATTAATAGAATAGGGAGCATTAGGGAGCAGGCAGGTTATTGAGACTAAAACATAGCATGAGATGGGGCTGGAGGTTAGGAATTATGCTGGCGACAATGGTGATGATTTCCAGCATACTCACTTTGTGCCCAGTCTAAATGTTTTGCATGCAGTATCTACTTCATGAGCTGAATTGTGTGCCCCACCTCCAAAATTCATAAGCTGAAGTTCTAACCCACCTCAGAATGTGGACCTTAATTAAAGAGCAGGTCTTTGCTTATCTTCACCTAACTTAAAATGAGATCATTAGGGTGGGCCTTTATCCAATATGACTAGTGTCCTTATAAAAAGAGAAATTTAGAAGCAGACACACATACATGGAACATGAACCTGAAGGCAAATGTGGACATCCGGGACACTGGGACAGACCCTCCCTCATGGCCCTCAAAAGGAACCTACCCTGCCCACACCTTGATCTCAGACCTCCAGCTTCCAGAGCTGTGAGACAATCCATTTCTCTGGCCTAAGGCACCCAGGTTGTGGTAAAATCTCTCAGCCATAGCTACCACTCTGGGAGCTCATGTCTGTCATTGTCTCTATTTTACATAAACTACACTTCACAGGGGTTGAGTGACCTGCAGCACACAGATAGGAAAAAGTGTAGTTAAAATTTGAACCAAGCAAGCTTTGGCAGATTCCAAACAGAGAAAGGTTCCAAACAGAATGTGTCAGAATGTCCCTCTTTGGCCTGAGAATTATTTTCATCTGAAGGCAATTGAGAAGAAGTAGATACAAGATAAGCTCGCTCTCCTTTGCCTAAAAGCAGGACACAAATTTACAAAGGTGCCTCTCCTCCCCTCTCTACCAGGAAGGACACAGGTCAATCCCCAGAAACATCTTTAGACCCTTACCAGTGAAGAGGGCACCAACTTAACTCTCCGTAACAAACCATACTCTTATTTACCATGCTTTTCCTGGTCACCACTCCCTTGTCCCATAACTGACCTCTCACACCTTTCTTTTGCCTTTATCTGAAGAAGGTATTTAAGCCTGAGTTCCAAACCACCTCTCTGAGTTACTCATTTTTCCCTGGGGGTCTCCGATGCAGACATGAGGTATACATGTTAGTAAACTTCTATTTGTTTTTCTCTTGTTAATCTCCCTTCTATTACAGGGCTGTCAGCCAAGAACTCAGAATAGCAGAGTGAAAATTATTTTGCATCCCCTGTATATATTTTAACTACTAATCTATCCCACAAAGATAGAGTTGGGGAGAGGGTGGAATGGCTCTTATCACCTCTTACATATAGGTGCTCCCTACACCCCCACTCTTGAAGGTAGACCTTGACCTTCCAAACCTCCTGAAGATTCCCCATTTGCCACTTCCCACACACTACCCATGCTCTGTCTTAGGGAAAAACTCTGCTCTGAACTTGGCCAAGTTGTTTCCAGAGTGTAGGGAGCTTGGTGACTATGCAGTTTGCTCTGTCCCCACAGGAGGAAAGTAATTTCCCCACCAGCACCAAGGGATCAATGGGGTTGTCAGCCTGCCCAGGAAAGAACCCGCAGGTCCTCACAGACTGCCACCTTCCCAGCCAGCAGACACTGTGGTTGGTCTGTCTCTTCTCATTAGGCCTGAGAGGACAGGAGGCAGCTTGGCCAGTGGCTTGCTGTAGCAGCTTCTTCCTGGAGACCAGAACTTCATCATGGAGACACTGTGGCTGCCAGCCCCGAGTCACCTTGTCTGCTCTGAGAGCTTTGGTCTCCCTGGCTAATTAGCCCAGGATTAGTGCTGTCCAGAGGCCTTCTGCACAGAGACAGCCACACGCTTGGCCTTTCACAGACAGGAGGGGCCTGTTGAGGCTGTTTTAAGAAAATAGGATTGTCAGAGTCCAACAGATAATTAGTATTTAAGAGGCACAAGTTAGCAAGGTTAAAAGCTGAAAAATAAACACAACACACACACACATACTACGTACGCATACAATTTCAAGCAATTCTTAAAGAATAAACAGGAAGATATGCCTGAGAAATCATTAATAAAAGATAGGATTTCAGGGACGCCTGGGTGGCTCAGTTGGTTAAGCAGCTGCCTTCGGCTCAGGTCATGATCCCAGCGTCCTGGGATCGAGTCCCACATCGGGCTCCTTGCTCAGCAGGGAGCCTGCTCCTCCTTCTGCCTCTGCCTGCCTTTCTGTCTGCCTGTGCTCGCTCTCTCTCTCTCTCTCTAACTAATAAATAAATAAAATCTTAAAAAAAAAAAAAAAAAGATAGGATTTCACACCAAGGAAGACCAGGACCCTCTCAGGCACCACTGCCTGGGACAGCTCAGCAAGGCATCCTGGTGCCATAGAGTTCTCATCTTCCCCTAAAACTTGTTCTTCCACCCTCCTTACTTCTGCCAGTGGCTCCACCATCCCTAGCACACAAACAACATCCTGAGAATCCTCCACCTCACTGTGCACTCAGCCCCAACATTGCAGGGATTTAGGCACAGCACTGCAACTCATATCTTGTCCCTGACACCAAGCCTGTGGACTCTGCCCTCACTCTGGCCCCATCCCTGGCCTGGACCACTATGACTTCTATCTGTGATAGAAGATAAATAATGTGATCATGTTATCCTTCTGCTTTAATCCTTTCATGGTACCCCACTGCCAAGATGTCCCATGGGATAGTAATTAGTATTTAGAGGCACAAGTTAGCAAGGTTTGCCCTTGATTTTCAGCACTGGGTTTGAACTGAAGCTTCACCTAACATCCATGGGGCCATGGGCAAATCTCTTCAACTTGGGGCTTCCCCACCTATAAAATGGGGATAATCTTATTGACCTCAAAGTTCAAACCACTACCCTGAAAGGTCAAACGACCATGAGGGGTTAAATAGATCAGCACCTTGAAGATGTTAATGACTCAGTAAATTGTGGCTTTTATGCTTATCAACCCAGGAAAGAGAAGGGGCTTGTCCAGTATTACCTGGACAGCAAATCCAAGGATTCCAGTCCCCATGATACTCCAAGCTCTCAACAGCTATTTGTTGAGGGAATGATCATCAATCAGTCAATCTCAGCCTCTTGTGCTACTCCTCTAGGCATTAAGTCCATTGTCTGTTAAGTTTACTAAATCTATTTAAATCCATGCAAGACAAAGTTAAGGAAGCCCAACTTCCTTTTTTGGCCCAGGATAATCTTTCTCAAGACTCAAGTGAGTCCCCTGGTGCTCCTATCTGGGATTGTGTGAACAAACCCCAAATGGCTCAGACTTCCTAAATCCTGTCCTGGCTTAGCTGGGCTTTTGTGACCAAGAAGATGCAGTCCCTCTGTTTCCACAGCCCTTTGCTTCCTGGGCTAGAAACCTGGGCATCTCTCTTGACACCTTTCTCAACACCAACACTAACATCCCCTAAAGCCTGTCCGTCCCATCTCCCAAATTTGTCCATTTCTCTCCAATACCATTGTCACCAGCCTCTTCCGAGTCAGTGTGGCTTCTCTCCTGGACTGTTGCAATTGCCTCCTTCCTGTTCTCCCTGATTCCAGTCTCACCCCTTCCTACTAACCAAAACAATCATGCTGAAACACAATTCCTACCTCAGCACTCTCTTAAATCCTACGTGAAGTCCATTCTTATCGTACCTGGGAGAAAGTCCAAAACCCTTAACTGGGCTGACATCTTAACCTTCTATCCTTTGAGCCTGTCTGACCAGACCCCTGCTATGTCTGCTTTGAGAGTGTTGGATTTCTTCTCTGCTCCAGACCTCACCATGTGTTAATCTCCCTGCCTGAAAACCTTTGCTCCTCTTCTTCCCTTACCGAATTTATTCAGTGAGTGACTATAGAGTGCCAGGCATGTGTCAGGCACCGTCCTCATGAGGTTCAGAGTCTCATGGAGGAGTCATAGATTAATCAAAGAACCACAGAGGTATATAATTTTAAAACTGAAATCAATGCAATGGAGGAGAATGACAAAGAGACCTAACCTTTCAATCTGGGAGGACTTCCCTAAGGAAGGGATCTTATAGCTGAGAGGTGCAGAGTTGTTCAGGAACTGGAGAGATGGGAGACTGGGGTTGTGAGTGCTATGTGGGAAGAGCCCACCTGCAGTGAGAGTAAAGGAAGAAAGCAAGTGAAAGGAAAAGAGGGCCCTAAAGTTCATTCTGCCCCTGGTTCCTGGCCTGAGGCTCTTGAAGCTTCCGCCTCTTATTTTCATAGACACCCCATCTTTCTTTCATAGACTAGTAATGAACAAACCCTGCACAATAAAATGATGAGGCTCCCAGAAGGTGTTTCCCAGGCCTTTGAAATCACAGAGACTTGGGCTAGAATCCTGGAGCCTCCACTCTGCATCATATCCCTGGGCCAGTTACTTTCCTGAGTGAGTTTTAGTCACCTTAGCCATAAAATGGGACAATATTGTTCCCTTTGCAGGGTTCTCTTGAGGATGAGATGAGATGGAAGGCATGTCCCTTCTATAATGAGCTGCAGAGGGATTGACAAGCTTGTGCAATTTGCAGTCTGAGTGGGGGTAAAAGAGTGTGGGAGTCTCTCATGCTCTGGGCCAGAATCCAGACATGAAACCTGGGTGGGCTCAAATAGGCAAAACCAGAGAGTTTGAATTTCTCATCAGGGAGAGAAGCTGGCAACGAACGCCATTTAAATTGTTGATGTATTCCATTGACATTGACTAACTTTCTGATGGAGAAAAGTGTAATTGAATCCCTGGACCACTCAATATTAAACAGGTTTCCCAGATTTCTTTTCCCCACCCCCAACCCTCCAACTATGAAGGAAAACAGGCTGTATATAAATGTCTGCTACTTAGCACTTGACCATCCCGCCAAACTGATAATCACTTGGCTCTGGTCCAGCAAGCAGAGAAATGGAGAAAGGTTGATAAGGGCAAGTACAATCTGGTCCCTTCCCTTAGAGCCCAGTAAGTGACACTCCTCTCTTATCCTACCTGAATTTATAAACTTAGGGAGTCCAGAGAGCATGCTGTCGGGGACCTGAGCATGTGCTCAGGTGGCAACAGTGGTTTCCCTAATTATATCTCAGCAGGGAGCAACCTCACACAGCCAGTCACATGGAGCAGTAGAATCCTAAAGGAGACAAAAGGGGTGGTTGAACCTAATATGCTCAGCCTATTTTCCCAAACTCACTAGTGAGAATAATCACTTGTCTTCTCTAAGAGGAGAAAGGAAAGGGGCAGAGAGAAGTCAGGAAGTACCAGGAGTGGAAAATAAGCACATGCCCCTAACATCATTAGCCCCATTCTATACCCTGTCTACACTGGTCTTCCTTTTGGCTCTGCAAAAATGTCATGTTTCTTTCCACCCCAGGACCTTTGCACATGCTTGTCTTTGGCACTGAGCAATACTTGGAAAACTACCTTCTTATCTCCCTTTGTCTGGTGGCCCCTTGCTCATCTTTCAGATTTTAATTTAAACATCACTTCCCAGGAAACTCTTCATGATCTCCCACGCAAGGTCACATGCCCTCTTATATGCTCTCCTGGCTTCTGGACTTCCTCTTTGCAGCATTTGTCATGACTTTAAGTACATAATTATTTATATGATAACTGACTAATGTCTGCTTTCTCAACAAGGCTATGTGCACTGAGAGCAGAAGCTATGATTAGGAGGAGGTCTCCTGTATCCCTAGCCACAGTTCCAGCACTGGTACATGCTAGGGGTTCAAAATATTGTTTCTTTACTATGTATTTATTTTGATATACTTTCATTTTGTTTAAATTTTATTTCTTTTCTAACAGCTTTATTGAGGTATCAATAAACAAAAATTCACATAATTGGGGCACCTGGGTGGCTCAGTCAGTTAAGTATCTGTCTTCGGCTCAGGTCACGACCTCAGGGACTTGGGATGGAGTCCCACATAGAGCCTGCTTTTCTCTCTGCCCCTCCCTAGGACCTCCTCCCACCCCCACAGACACTTGCACTGTATCTTCAATAGGCAAAATCTTTAAAATTTAAAAAATTCATATATTAAAGATATACAATTGGATGACTTTGGATATAGGCATATACCCATGAAAGCATCACCACAAGCAACATGGTAAACACATGCATCACCTCTAAAAATTTCCTCATGTCCCCTGGGTTTAGGGTTTGGTTTTTTTTTTTAAGTTTTTTTGTTTTTGTTTTTTTGTTAAGAGCACTTAACATGAATTCTACACTCTTTTTTTTTTTAATTCTATACTCTTAAATGTTTTAAGCATACAATACTATATTGTTAACTAAAAGCACTATGTTGTATAGCAAATCTCTACAACTTTGTCATCTCGCTATCTGAAATACTACACCCACTGAACAGCAAAGCCTCATTCCTCACTCTTTAGTCCCTGCAACCCCCTCTCTACTCTCTGCTTCCATGAATTTGACTATTTTGGACACCTCATGTGAGTGGGATCAAGCAGTGACAAGCTCTTCTGTGACTGGCTTATTTCCCTTGGGATAATGTCCTCTGGCTTCATCGGTGTTGTAGCATATGGCGAGATTTCCTTCTTTTTTAGGACTGAGTACTATTCCACTGTAAGTATACACCACATTTTCTTTATCCATTCCTCCATCAATGGATACTTAGTTTATTTCCGTTATTCGCACTATTGTGAATGATGCTGCATTGAACTTGGGAGTGTGGGTATCTCTGTGAGATCCTGATTTCAATTCTTTTTCATAAATACCCAGCAGTGGGATAGCTGGATCATAGGGTGGCTCTATTTTTCATTCTTTGAGGAACCTCCATACTGTTTTCCATAGCAGCTGCACCATGTTACATTCTGTGGGGCTTAAAAGATTAATGGAAGAAGTAATAGTAGTTAACTCACAAAGTCATTTTAAGTACTTTACACACATTAACTCCTGTAAGGTTTATAAGCACCCTGAGGGAGATACTTCCAGTTCCTCCATTTTACAAGGGGGAAAGCCAAGGCACAGAAAGTTCAGAAACCGTGCTCAAGGTCACACAGCTGACAGGGGAGCCAGGATCAGAAGGCAGGCAGGCTAACTCAGGGGCAGTGTTCATAATGCAGTGTCACCTCTTGAGGAAGGGGAACGCTTCCCAGGACCAAGGAGGTGGGGGAGGGCCGTGGGGCAGAGAACAGCCAGAAGGAAACAGAGACTGGCAGAAAATTCAGGAAAGAACATCCCAGGCACTACACTGAATTGCTGAGCCAGGGGACACCTGTGAAGGGGGGCAGTGGGGGTTTGGGATGTAGGGACACAGAGAGCCCCAGAGCTCTCCTCTGCCCTGGAATCCTAAGCCTGGCCATCAGCTTCCGTCGTGGGAGTAGGCACATGGGCGTGCCTCAGTGTGGTCCAGCTATGGGTGCCTCTGTCTCCGTGGGGTTCTGGGCACACCTGAGGACAGCCCCTGCCTCGTACCAGGTATCAGGAGACAATTTGCCCAAAACACTGAGCACAGCGCCTGATACGGTAAACATTTGATAAATGTCTTTAAAACATTTCAGAAGGGCCCACACGTGTGCCAGAACCCTGACCAAGGCCCAACAGGTGCCATGGGGTGCCTCTCCCTGGAGGGGATCTCCCAGGGCCTGATCGTGAATTAGCTCCAGTCCTACGGAGGTGGAACGGGGCCACCTCCACGGGCCGCACCTGCATGGTCAGCAGCTGGCAGGCTCATTGTTTTAAGTGATGAGCAATTGTCATTTTCTGTCGCCTGCATGATAAATCACTTTAAGAACTCCCTTCTCTCGACAGCATAAGTAATTACAGCCCTGGTGTCTGGGGCCCTGGCACCGATTAGGAGGGAAGCAAACAATGTTGGAGCTGATGCAGGCTCATTTTTCTTTTCCACAAGGGCCTGGAGGCCACAGGGTCAGACCTGCCATCTGGTCCCTTTCTGGGCTGGAAGATGCACCCCCTCACACTCCTTAGCACCTCCAGATCTGCAGACAGCCTGGAGACAGCCCTGCAGTAGCCACCCTGGAAAGCCCCTCACCCCCTTCTCCCTATCTGCCTTGGAGACGTGATTCCCAAATGGACCAGTGATTAGGAGGAAAATGTATTATATTATAATAGGGAGAAATAATTTGGCTAGGTAATAAGGAAGGGAAGAGTACCTTCTAAGAGGTTCTGTGTGCAGTGACACGTGCTTGGGAAGATACTATCTATTGTGTTTTCTTGATAGATATGAGATGTATTGCATTAGTGGAATTAGTCAACACCTTGGTCAGTAAGTATCTCAGTGACCCAGGAAAGACAATGAGCACAAGACTGAATGGTCCTGACATTCTTGGAACCTGAGATGGAAATCCCAGAACAGACCTTGGGAGCCATTTGTGCACAGACTAGAGAATTAAAGCACACGGGGACAGGCTTGGATGGCGTAAATGATGTATGAGACCAAAATGCTCAAGAAGATCTTGGGCACGGTCCCTGCTAGCATTTCTTCCACCACCACGGTGCTACAGGCGTAAATAATCCCAGTGATCCCACGCCGTGCACCTGCGTGTCTACTGCGGGCCAAGAGTTGTGGAAGGTCATTCTCCTGGCAGCCTCTGTGATTCCACTTGGAGACTATCCTGACAGCCTCCTGTCTTGACTTATCCCGGCCCCTTGTCAATAGCCAGAGAGACGTGAGCTTCTCCAGAAGTGATTAGCTCAAGAGTCAGCCAACTGTCCTGGGCAATGATACCAAAAATAAAAGGCTAGAGAGGTGTACATGATTAAATAAATTTGGGAAATGCTGCATACCAGTAACCTTCTCTAGGAAAGTCACAATACATTAGCATTTTAAAAGCTCTGAGAAGTCCTGCAGTAAATAACCTCTTTAGTTTTTTTAACCCACTATTTCCCAAGCTGCCTTTGGTTAAGGGAACTTTCTCATGGATACCTAGGAACATTGTGCAGAATCCTCTTTGAGAAAATGTTTCTTGGCACATCTAAGACCTTTGACCATGACCAGGAGTAAGACAGGAGGACTGGACTCTGATTCCATCCAGGACCTCAGCAAGCTAGTCAGAGAGAAGATGCTGAAGCTGGCTTGGTTCACCTGAGTAGCTCATATTTGCTGGGCACTTACTTTGAGCTCATGGGTTTCTGGGTGCAGAAACTGAGGTGTAGAGGAATCAAAGTAATGTGTGCAATGATATACATATACAGGAAGTGGTCAAGCTGGGACTGGACATTGGCCTTCCTTACGCATATGTCACATAAACCCTCTGGGCTTTAATTTCCTTATTTATAATATGAGGGAAATGACCATTGTATCTACCCTAATAAAGTTGAGATGAGGATTAAATGAGGTAATAAAGGGCTTAATGCAGGGCTTAGCACATAGTAACGTCTTAAGAAGTGTTATCAGCACAACAGACCCCATACAAGGCTGAACCTACCCTCTCTGGGATGAGGACCTCATTATCTTACCAAGCTCTTGACACTTTCGGGCAGTTCTAGGTATTAGAATAGCTACCTGGCACTGAGCCAAAAACCTGTCTCCCCTTCCCCTACCTCCTGACTCTGCCCTGGAAGCAGCTCCCACCCTCCTACCCTTGCAGCTCAGAGACCACAGACCAAGACGGCTTCCCTGAGTCCACTTACCTTCCCTCTCCCACCCCAACCCCCAGTACACTGAGCTTGAATGACAAGGCACTTTGCCATCAGGTTAGGACCTCTGAGCCTTTCTCCTTCACCCCTCCTTTGGGCATGATGCCTGCTTTTTTTATCCAGAAAGGCCAGCCTCTGACACAGAGCACTTAGCCCCTGCCGGCCAGGCAAACCCACCTGATCAAGACTGGGACGGGTCAGCCTCATGCCTCACTCGGCTGCCCAAGGAGAACCAAGAGCAGGAGAAAGGATGCTGGCCAGGCCTCACTGCGCACTTCATTTCAGGCTGACTGAGATCAACAAACCACTGTTGAGGGCCCCGGGGAAGGTTCAGCCTGCCTGCTGGACCTGGAGCCGGTGGGCACAGGCTCAGGGAGGGTGAGGGTAGGACACAACGCCCATTCCCAGCAGCATCCTGAAGGTGAGGCACCCCTAGGAGGCATGGAGCGAGTGACCAGCCTTGTGAGGTACATACCAGCCCTGTTCTACATGCTTTATGTACCTATTAACTTGTTCATCCTCCCAAGATCCAATCTGCTCCCATTTGAGAGATGAGCCAGCCAGGTTAAGTAACTTGCCCAAGACCACACAGCAAAGAAGCAACACTGCTCGTGTTTGAAGCCAGGTTCTAGAGCCTGTGCCCTTGATCTCTGAACGGCCACCGCCTTCCCAACACTGTACATCTGGAACAGTCTAAGGAAGAAAGAAACAGAGGATAGGAGGTTAGAACAGAGACTAGAAGGGTGTAGAAAATTCAAATATTTAGAGACAGAGAAAGGCCGTTGTCCAGGGGGATGATAGGGGGACAGGCCAGCATAAGCAGCAGCCAGACAGGGTAACAGCTGGCCGAAGCAGAGGCCATGAGTGGGGAAGGGTGATTTCACCCTCCCAGCAGAGACACAGCAGGGGGGGAGGCAGTGTCCTCACCACCCCAAGCAGCCCAGTCTTGTAAGCAAAGGCCACTACAGAGGCCAAAGCGATAGGACCAGCTGGAGAGGGTCTCTCCGCAGGCCTAGCATCTCCCCAGGAAGGGAGTCTGCTCACTGCTCAGCTCACATCAATAAAGCAAGTCAGACTCCAGTGGGAAAGCTTCTGGAGTCCCATTAGCACCGAAATGGCCCAATGCCGCCCCCCTCCACCCTCGCAATGAATTAACTCCATGGCGGAGATGGAGGAGATGCCCGAGTTCCCCCTTGTCTTCCCTAACCTTGGGACAAATTAAATCAAATTCCACTGCACGGCCCGAAGGCATAAACTTCGTTAGCTGCATCAATATATTCTGCCAGGCGGGCAGGCTCCCAGGTACTAATTACTTTATTCAGCAAGTTAAACAAATGATATGATATCTAAATTCAAAGGAGAGGCACCCAGGAGTTATGGAGCACACACCACTGGGACTCGCCAATGAACAAAGCAAAACAGAATTGCTAAACTGAAGGCTCAAAGTATTTGTCTGTGTATCCTTCAAGGTTGAGTTCAAGGCTTCTGTTCACCTCTCCTTATGGAGGCCATCTCCAGGAGCCTTTCCTCCCCAGGAGACTCTGTAGCCTGCTGGTTCGAGCACAGCCCTGGTTTCAGTTGGAGGGGTTCTCCCGTAGACTAGCTGTGAGAGACTCAGCTCACCCATGTCACTCTAAGCTTCCAGGTCCTTAACTGTAACATGGGGATGCCAAGAGCTCCCGCCTCCTAAGGTCGTTGCCAGGGTTTCTAGGCAATCTGTGCAAGGATGGTAGCACAAAGCAGTCTCCAGAGATGGGAACTATTTCTGTTTTCATCCTCATTGTTGTTATGGGATATTTATGTCATTAATAGCCATCACAATGTGAGGTCTTCAAGGGGTCCCCAGTAGGTAGCAGTGCTCTTGGCCTAGTCCTGAAAATCATTTTTAGATAAAGCAAATATATGGAGATCAAAATATTGACATTACTGACAAAAGCTGAGTTGGAACATGTAACTTCATATGCGAGAGGACAGGCCAGACAGGGAGTGAATCCTGGCTTGTGAGTCACAGCCATGCTGACCAGAGCAGACTTCTGTGCCCAAGGTGACCCCAGCAAGATGCGCAGCAGAGCAGAGCCCTGCCCAGGGTCTCCTCTGGGCCAGATCCCTCCCAGGAAGGAAGAAGTACCCCCATTATTCTTCCTAAATTCACCAATTGGAAAGATTACCATTACCATCTTCCCCAAGGTAGCAAAAATAAACAGGGTGGAAAGGGATCTGGAGCTACACTAATTGAACTCCCCTTACAGGAAGAACCTTCTAGAGTTGGGGGAAAGCCTTTTCCAATACACATAGGGGACAATGAGAGTTGGTGGGTCTGGAGTCCAAAAGGATGGATTTGAATCCATTCTTCCCTCACTTATATGTTATGTGATTTGCAGAAAGAACCTTAACCTCTTTGATTGAGGCCCCAATAAAATCTGACTTTCGTAGAAAACAAATCATTCAAAAGACATTTTCTGCATTTCCCTGAACTTGATAAAACTTAGTCCTTTATTCCCAGAATCCAGACCTATGACTCCTGAGCCTGGCATTGCCTTGGGACTTTGGATTCTGTTCTTCTTTCACTCATGCCCTCATTGCTGATTCTGCCGTCCTCTTCCAGAGCCTCTCGAACAGAGACAAAGCTCACACGAACCCAGGCAGAGCCACGACAAGCTCAACCACCCACCTATACGAATATCTTTCATGGTTGACCATGGGGGCATTAATTGTAAGAGGTGACTTCAACCTCCTGGTTATGCTTGATTGGATAGCAGTGAGCACATGACTCAACCTGAGCCAATCAGGTGCTCCTCCCAGTAATGGGTGGGATTCATAATTCACACAGCTAGGGAAGTTGGAAACTGTGGGGCAACCATCTGAGGCCGTGTGTCAGTAGCATAGATAAAACTGACCAAGAGAGAAAGAGGGAGAGAGAGAAGGAGTGAGAGAGGTTGAAAAGGGAAGGACAGTCCCAGAGAAATGCAAAGATGAAAGATTCTCCAGCTCCAGAGAGAGCGAAACGGGTGACTCCTATGGTTCTCAGTGGCTTCCTGGCCTATGACCTGGTCTATGACAAGGTGACTCCTATGGTTCTCAGTGGCTTCCTGGCCTATGACCTCTGCATTACTGGAAAAAAAAAATCATTATTTTTGTTTAGGCAAGCTAGTCTCTGATACTTGCAAATTAACAAATATTAATTAAAATACTCAGAATGGTCAAGAATCAAGCCACTGAGCCAAGAGTGCATACCAAACCCCTCTAACTGCAAAATCACTCTCTTGGCTGGCTATGGGGAAGGTTCTAGAGGGACCTGGGCTCCTTCCCCAGAGGGAAGAACAAAGTCTGAAAGCACAGCTGGTGAGGAGATGTGCTGACTCAAAGCCTACTCCCCAGGTCCCAGGTCTATTAGAGTCTGGAATCCCCAATCAGGGGACAATCCCTATTCCAGGACTTCTATTATAGTGGCTCCTATTATGGTGGCTTTCCACGAGGGAAGATAGTGATTCTCAGCTCTACAGGGGGATTTTCTCCTAACTAGTTTTGTTTGATTTTTTACCATTAGAGACGTGATTCCGACAATCTGGCACTCTTACTTACCCACATTGTTGGTTCTAAAGACCTTCTCATTAATGTACCAGAAAAAGAGAAATTCACCTTTTCCTTGACTGAATTTGACATCAACCTGCTGGCAGTCTGGGTGCTTCCACTGAGAAGGCAATGGGGCCCCTGGGTCACCTGCCCCCAAGGTGTGTACACCAAGGGGTAGATGTGGTCTGGAGGAAGTACTCAACATTATTTGTGGGGGCAAGTCAGAGGCCATGGGAGGGTTCTGCACCCTGGCAAGGGGCCCAGGAATCCTGATTATGCCCCAACAGTTGTTTCTCAGTCAGTGGTTGATCAATATGTTAATCTGGTCAGTCACTCCAATCTCATCCCCCCACCCTGACTCCAGTCCCACACTCACTCCCTTAATGGCCTCCAGATGTTGTCTTGCCTCCATCCGACCTGTCACTGCTCTTGATGAGATTGATCCTGAGTCCTTCCACCAGAGACCAGCAAAAATAACTCTCTGGACTCCTTGATGCCCTCTCTCTCTCTCTGATCTAGCTTTCCCAAGAGGGGCTGCCCAGTGGTCTTCCTCAAAGAGCCCTAACACTCCTCAGATTACAGGAGTTCCCACCAAGGACGCCCGAGACTGGCCCTGCCTAGCTCTGCACCCGCATCTCTCACCTCCCCACTTGCACTGGAGGGGTTTTGAACGGCTGACCTCACAAGGGCACCAGTTGGAGCGCCAATTCTCCCACTCTGCCCTTTGCCAATCTGGCTGCAAACTCCTACGTCGCCTTTGCCACTCACCCCCTGCACTCCTCTGACCCCACTCCCCTGTTCCCACCCATGGGCCTCTCTCCAGCACTGCTCACCTCCTAAGGTAACTGACAGTTTACTTGCCTGTGTCCACCACACAGCTCTGAGCACCCAGAGGGTAAAGATGCAACCTATGTCTCTTTGGTACCAAGAAGAAACAATGATTGCTCTTCACAATAAGAACTGACTGTAGCTGCTTCTACATCCTAGAGGAACGGCAAAATTCCGATCAGAGGAGATGGCTTTTTATTTCAGAAAATACATGGAGGCACCTGTTTGGAGTTTACAGTGAGACTCCCCAAGGCATGGTCTAGAAGGAGCAAGTACATCAAAGTGGGAGATGAATTGCATAACAAAGTAAAGAAACTTGAGTTCCAGGGACTGTCCAGGAGCAAAGGCAGGCAGCTCTTGGGAAAACAGAGAGAAGTGAGGAGTGTGGAAAGCAGTATGGGGGATGAGGGCCCTGTGGGGCGCCTGGACCGGATTGGGGGGCCACCGAATGTGGGGCGCTATGATTGCAGAGAGGCCAGCGGCATGGGTGGTGATAGAATCCACTCAAGGCAGATCAGAGGACCTGGGAGTTTACTGAATATACCACAAGGGAGCAGCGGGCAGGACAGCAGAGGAGAGACTGACACAAGGCGGGAGCGAGGGGCCGGTTACAGGGCAGAGTGAGGGAGTCCTGGACGTATGGAGTTCCCCCTCCCCTTATTTTTTAAGATTTATTTATTTATTCCAGAGAGAGAGAGAGAGAGCAGGAGTGGGAAGGGCAGATGAAGAGGGAGAGAAAACCTCAAGCCAACTCCACCTAAGATCATAGCCTGAGCCAAAACCACAAGGTCCGTCGCTTAAGGACTATACCCTCCAGACACCCCATGGAATTTTCGCTTTTTTGGTAATCTTAGGAACTATGCCTGCTTGTCATTGGTCAGTTAGGGCCTATGGTTATTTTGAGGTTGGTCACTTCATTAGCCTGCTTGTGTTCCGCTCAGTGGTCTCTATGGGCCCTTGAACCTTGCTCAAGTTTGCCTGGCTCAAGCCTGTTGCCTAAAAGCAGCCCCTACTGGCCCCAGCAAGTAGGCTGAGGGCCTGAAGAGGAGAGATGGACAGTGACCATCTCTCGGGCCCTGTGGGCTAACACACTTGGAGACACAAATGTGGAATATTGAGGTTTAAAGTCTTTCTGACACTGCCGTCCTGAGCTGTCACCACCCGCCCCCTATTATTCCACACCTTCAGGAAAAAGTCCAACGGAGGAAAGCAGCCCTGTGCTGTTGGTGTTTTGAGAGGGGGGAAGGGAAAGAGACCTTGTCCAGCTGTGGGGAGAGGCGAGGCACAGAGGAGCAGCAGTGGGGGTGGGTGGGGAGCAGTGGGGGGGTTGGGGGGGCCACTGGCGAGTGCATGACTCGGGGATGAGGGGAAGCACCAGATCAGAATTAAAAGGTAAGCTTGAGAACGAAAGCCACCTCTGGAGTTTGCAGAAAGCTTGGGAAAAGCATTCAAAGAGAGGGCTTGCCATTTTCTTTGGATTAAAGGTTTACTGCTCAACGCCCATCCAATGAAATGAAACTCAGGCCACTCTGGGGGCCTGTGAGACTGGCCTGCGTGCATTTGGGGCCGCTCTCTTCCATGACACATGGGAGAGAAGGGGAACGTCCAAAATGCTTAGCCAAGGCTGTTTTCCACGTTGTAACGAGAGTGGAAGAGTCGGGAGGCTTTAGAGAGAGCTGATCGCTGACAGGGTTTTCCCTGAAAAGGCTAGTGGGAATAGCCGAGGAGACACTATCTCTGATGCCTGAACAAGAGGGAACCTTAGGGAACGTGTGGTCCTCAGTTGGTTAACAGAGGCCAACGTAAGTGACGATTCTGAGGGACTGGTAGTGGCTGTCAAGAGCACTGCCTTAGGAAGAAATCGAAAGCTCTGTCTGCAGGCAGCAAGAAAGAATTCACTGATCAGTGCATACTGTCTGCCACGGGTATAGGACAGGGAATGATCGCAGGTATGCCATCTCTAGCCTAGCCCAACTTCTTATAGATGGAAATAAAGAGAAACTTCCCCAAAGGCACATAGTGGCTAGAGACAAGTGTGTGTTGAATTCTGGACTCTTCTCTGCACAGCACTGAGACAGGGAAGCTGAAGGGACCCCATGAAGGATGCTTTTTGCTCCTTCTCCTGCTTCTATTCTTGCTAGGACCTGCACTCCACCCTACACACCTTATAGACAATGTTTGTCCTCCTTATAAAGGTCAAGGAGTGAGTGATTTCTCTGGCAGCTTCCAGCACAATCGTTAACATCTAAGGAGTGATCAGGTGGGGTCATCATGCATATTTTCCAGACTTCTAACTCACCAGGACCCCTGGCTCCAGGGCATAAGGGATTTAGGGAAGACACCTGAATACCTCTCTTTGTTTTAACCATTTCCTGGATGCCTGAGAAGACACATACACTAGAAAAACCCCAGACCCCAAATAAAGGTGAGCCTTAGTCTCCTTTCCTTCCCAAGTCTCCTGGACACTCTGTGTCTACCCTCTCCCTCTGTGTCTTCAATAAATTCTGCTCTCACCTCCTCTTTGCTCACATTTCACTTCTACCCTGCATGAAGCCAAGGACCCCCTCTGGGTCCCTAGACTCAGCCAGTCTGCTTCAGTACTACCTTCCCATACACATAACACAAGGCAGGAAGATTAGTATCTTAGCTATCTGGTCAACCTCACCAGTGCAGGAACAAGACTGTGCCAGAGGAAGGTAGAAAGGGAAACTGTATTTAATTGCTCTCAAGAACAAGTCTGGGCCCAATCTCTGTTCCCTTTGAAGACATACAGCCACAGGGTGCATCAGAAAATCTACCCTTTGGGTTAAATAGCTGTGTGACCAGGACTCGAGCTCAAGGTATAGGGCTAGAAATCCTCGTGACAGGAAAGAAGACAGCTTGACCAAGGTCATTCTGTCTTCTTTAGAGTCCTTATTCATTTATTCAACAAACTGCACTTGGAGCAAATTAGTAACCTGGGATCCAGGGCTGCAGTTCTTAGGACATTTGCATCAAGGAGAGGGCGGAGACAAGCATGCAACAGCTCATTATGCAATTAGTTATTTAATTATAAATGGAGATGAATGCCAAGAAGAGGTGCAGGGAGCTCTGACAGCAAACAACCCAGGGGTCTGATGTAATCTGGGGTAGGAGAGAAAGCTTTCCTCAAGAAGTGACATTTCAACAGTGACTGGAAGGATTAAACCCGGACTTCATGATGGATGGGGGTAGAGAGAGGCGGCAACCGGAGGGCCTGTTCAAAGGGCCTGCGGAATGAAGAAACACGACATGTTTGAGGAATTGAAAGACTAAAAGGCCAGAAGGGCTGAAACACAGGATATGCGTGGTTATTTTTTGTTTTGTTTTGGGGGTGGGTTTTTTTTTTTGGTTTGGGTTTTGTTTTTTGTTTTATTTTGCTTTTAGGTTAGGAACCAACAAAGATTGAAGCTGTGACAATAGGACTTAGCAGAAATGGCAACCCCTCCCTGGACACCACCCCCTACTCCCCATCGCCGCTCCACCGATAGCCTTGGCATGAGTTTTTAGAAGGCACCCCTTCTGGACTGATAGCTCGGGTGCACAGCTGGGCAAACGGAGCCCAGGCTGGCTTTTAGCCACCACCAGTGCCCTCAGCCGGGCACCTTTGTGCAATGCACAATGTGCACAACCAAATGGCAGTGCAGGTGGGCCCACTTCCCTTGTCCAAGCCTGCTGCAAGTAGACTAGAGCAACCGCTCCAAGGAATCACCGGAAGAGCCTGTTAAAATGCAGATTCCAATTTGGTAGCCTAGGGCCTGAGGTTTTGTGGCTGTGGCTGGTGATCTCAATTCAAATAGGAAAGAACTGGCAGGGAGGCTGCAGACCACCAGAACTTGACATCCGAAGGTAAATTGGGGAGAAAAAAAAACCCACAGGAAGTGATTCTGTTTGATTAAATGAAATCCTTTTGGATTATTTCCCACTATGTGCCAGTCCTTTTCATGCTGGAGACAGACATGTTGCAGCCCTTGTCTACAGCAGAAGGCTCCCAGAACCTGATGGGATAGAAGGGCAAACCAGCCACACCCGAGGAAAGACTAAATACTTTCTGAAAGAGCCTGGGAGCCCAGAAGGAATGACTGACCTAACTAAGCAAATCAGGGAGGACTTCTTGGGAGAAGTGACATTTGTGGAACGAACAGTATTTCAACAGGTGAAAGGCCAGAAAAGCTAAGCAAAAGAACCAAGCAATACTTCAACTGGTCAACCACTGCATATGTACATAGATGGACATTTTAAAGATGAAAAGAATAAGAAGAACCAAAATGTGAAAGGGCATGAAGATTCCAAGCATACGGACCATAAGATTCATGAAGAGGGAGGGTGAGTGGGAGGCAGAGCAAGAAAATTCATCAAGCATTAGATTATTCTGGGCCTTGAATGCCAGGCTTAGAGAAGAGAAATTTACCAAAAACAACAGAGCGAAACCTCATCAGGCAGTCAGAGGCCAACCTCGTGAGCCCCAGGATGCCCATGGCCTAACGAGCCCCACGAGCCCCACGAAGCTTGTGGAGCCTAGGAAGGATCAGTACAGAACAGCTTTCCCATGTCTGGGCTGGTGTCATCTACCTGTGAAGGTCGGGACAACAATATAGGAGGGCAAACCTCTACCTCCCGCTGTGGGGAAAGCTGCAGGGAAGCCCTGGAGAGTAAAGGTATTCAGCCACAGAAAAGGAGACCTGTGAAAAGGCCTCACTGAGGAGATATGAAAGATAAAGCAGGAGCCCCTCAAAAAGAAACCAGTCAAGTTGCCTTTGCTAGATTAAAGCCCACTGAAGAGAAATGCATGGTTGGAGAGGGAGGAGCGTTAAAACCCTGAAGGAAACAAGTGAGCTAGCCGGGAGCCGAACTCCTTCCCCAAGATCCCTGCACCCCAGAAACTCCCCCTCCCCCCAGCCTGCCCAGAGCTGAGGTCATGTGGCCCACACTTGCACGCCAGCCAGACCCGGACCCCAAGTTGCAGTCCTGCCCCAACTCTGGCCTGGTGCCCCCTTCGGCCAATGACCTCAGTCTTACCCCAGAGATGAAATCTCTACCTTGGGGTCTAGATGGCTAGAACTGAGTCCAGCATGACGACTTGCCCAGGTCTTCCCAGGCTTTGAGCCCCCACTGAGATCTCCTTCCTTCAGGGAGCCCTTACCCCAAACCACCAGGCTTCCCTTACCTATGGTTCCTCCCTTCTGCCCAATGAGTGACCAGAATGACCTGAGCCATGTGAACCAGTCCTTCCTGAGTCCAAATCCTGCAGAGGGCCAAGGACTTGTTCTAAAGGACCCAAGAAATTAACCAGGCTCAGAGCCAGAGCCATCAAAATGCCGTCTGCCTGGCTTTTCCCTCCTGCCCATATCCTTGGATGTTTCTTGTGCTGTTCCATTCCTCAGATGTGCACTCTGAGTCCACCTTTAAGCTGGAGGGTTCAGAGGGGTGCAGAAGCGGTCCTGAAAAAAAATTCCTATGAATATGAACATCACAGTCTCCCTGGTTCTCGACCCCAGGCATATCCTTCCCTGCCTTCTGGCTGGCATCCAGAGGCACGGTGCACTCTCTCCCAGAGCTGCAGCCAGGATGGCTCCCGGTGAGCAGCAGTGCCAGCCCTGGGGCCTGCCCCACCGTGAGGCCCCAGTGGGAAGCAACAAGGCAGAGCCAGTGAGCGGACAAGTGGACGGCAGGCTACAGTCAGCTCTGTGCTGGAGACAATTTGAATGCTTCCTCCAACCCGCTCCGACTGTGAAGTCTTAAACAATCCCATAGGTCTTAAGCAATCCCCAGATTGGTGAGATGCCCCCGGGCTTCTTGGGCACCCCCAGCGGCAGCAGACCCCACTCCCAGACCACTTGCCCCTGAGTCAAAGGCAAAGTGTCAGGCCCCGGAGTCCAACCTCAGGACTGGCTTTCAGACGTCACACAGTGTTCTTGCAGACTCCTGGGGCAGCTGCAAAGTTCCCCAAGATGTCCCCAGCTGTACTCGTTTCTAGGAGCTGCAGCTGCGTTCCCTGCAGTCTCAATCCTGGCAGGATGGAGGGCACCTCTTGTCCTGGCACACGCCGTGATGTGGCCGGTTTATAGCACGACTGCTAACATGCTGGGGATGGGAAGGAAGGGCGCTGGAATGAGCCCTGACATGCTGGAGGTATCAGGGTGATCCCAGGGTTTGCAGTATACAGATAAATAGACATAGGAGGATAGAGTGGATGGTTATCTCTACCTTCAAGTATTTTTATCTAAAAATACCTCAAACCCATCACTGTCCGCTGAGAGAGCCTAGAAGCAAAGAAACCCCCAAAGCAAATAGCACACAAGTAGATCTTGGTTCCTAAATACCAATTTCCACCAAAAGAAACCAAAGTTATTTTTTTAAACGGCCATCCCCGGGCACCTGGATGGCTCAGTTGGTTAAGCATCTGCCTTTCACTCAGGTCATGATCTCAGGGTCCTGGGAATAAGCTCCGAATCGGGCTCACTTGCTCAGAGGAGTCTGCTTCTACTTCTGCCTTCCCCAGTGCATGTGCTCACTCTCTCACTTTCTCTCTCTCTCTCTCCCTCTCTCTCACAAATAAATAAATATGATCTTTAAAAAAAATTACCTTAAAAAAAAAATGGCCATCCCAGGCCTGGGCAGGGAAAACACAAACTGAGTCTGAAACACCTTGTCTTTCCCGTGGCTGTTTCCTCTTCCTGGTTGTCCTCCCTACCCTCCTGCAATGCCCCATCAGATAAATAGCGCACCCCATCTGTCAGTGCTCAATCTTATGTTGCTGATCAGGGACATGGCAAAGTACCAGGAGCCAGCGCGCCCCCTTGGAAAATCCAATTGCCCTCGCGCAAAGCCCTGTCTGCAGTAACTGACTTAACCTGTCTGAGCCTCAGTTGCTTCATAAAATGCGGGTGCTGATACCTGCCTCACATGGTGATCCAAGCTGAGTCCCTAGGCTGAGCACTCACCCAGCAAACACCGAATGTCAGTATTTGATTCACAGTGACAGTGTTCACCTGCCCTGGGAGACCCTGAGCTCCGCCTCGTCTGCTCTTTCCACCCCCAACACCCAGCAGCGTGCCTGGACCCCCCAAGAGGGATCAGCCTGGGTCCCCTGGGCTGTTTAATTGAATTGCTTGCTGATATTTACTAATGGAACCTTCCTTAATGGGAACGTACAGACAAGCGCCATCCCACTGACACTCAGCATGAATCTATGCTTACTGACGGAGCTTTCCCTACCAACGCCCACTGACTGACACCTACCTGGGACCCTCATACCCTCATAGCCTCATACCCTTGTAGCCTCTGCCAGGGCCTCCAACCTCCTGCATAAAAGGAAGAAAAGCTCCCTGCTTGCCTATTTTTCACGTTCTCCCTGACACTCCCATTTCTCTGCATCTCCATCCCACCTCATTCTCTGCCCTGTTCCTTGTCAGCATCACCACGTCATGTTTTCTCCGTGTCTCTGTGGCCCTGTTCTATTGCTGGGTCTCTGCCTGCCTTTGTGGGCCCTGCCCTGTAGCTTTTCTCCCTGCCCCCGTCTTCCCCTCCCCCAAGAAAGATCATCTCCTCCCACCCCCAAGGTGACAACCCTCATTGTCCAGACTCAAGGACACGGCACACAGGGTACAGATGCATATTTATTGTTACATCTTTATTGTTCATCTAGTGACAGACCATCTTTTCTTCTCTGTTCTTCAGGGATTAGCTCCAGATGGTTTTCTTTATCTGCTTCATCTGGGACACCTGCTCTCCCCATCCTGTCTACTTCCCCCCATCTTAGAACCCCCAGCAGAGGCATCATCTAGAAATGTCAGACGCAGGCTAAGGATCCCCCAGCCAGCACACGTCGGGAGGGGAAGATGTGGTCACATGCACCACACACACGGGAAGACGTGCTCAAGGAGGAGAAACACATGGTCAGACTCCAAAGTTATCATAGATGGTTCATACATCATGTGTCCAGGACACTTATTTGAGGGCTCAATGGGCCCAGACTGTCCAGGGCAAATACAGGTGCTGGATGTGTTGGAGGACATGGTGTCTAAGGGTGCAAATGTGAACATTGGGAGTCAAGGGGCATAGCCTAGAATTCAGTCCTTTGCTCTGATGAAACCATGGGGCTTCTCCCTCAGCCCTGCTGCCAGAATGAAGAAGACAGATTGAGCAGAGACATGACCCTTGAGCCACCAGTTAGGTAAAGGGAGGAGAACAGAAATGCATGTCATTTACAAACCACTGAAGTCTACGGGCTGTTTGTTACTGCAGCACAACCTAACCACTGAAGTCTAAGGGCTGTTTGTTACTGCAGCACAACCTAAAACAAGCTGAGGGGAACGTCTCCTAGAGTCCCATGGCATTAAGCACTTCTCATATACTAGGGGCTCCTATGTGCCCATCAGCAAGCATGCCCTCTTCTCTGAGCTTCAGGACTAAAAATCTAACTGCACATGCTAGTCTCCACTGGGGTATCTAACAGGCATATCAAACATAAGATCCACAACATAACTAAACAAAAATTTGGGAACACCTGCTCTTCTGCTTGCTGCCCTATCCAGCAAGCCCTGTGCCATCTACTTAAAATGTGTGGCATTTCAGATGTCTGTTGTCAACTCGGGATAACCCCCACATATATACATCACGTCACAGGCAGTTGTATCAGAGTGGACCTATCTTTTCATTTTATTTTTAGGCTTTTTCTAGGATGCTCTTCAAATTACAAAAGTAATACACTGAACAACTGAAATGTACCATGGAGCAGTTGAAATGTACAACAGAAAGGTTACAAGTTACAGCTTTCCCAGTCCCCACCTCACAACCATTCTTCTAATGTAACCAATGTTAACAACAAGGAAGGTAACCTTCAGGTAGACGTTTATTGTGAACAAGCTCAGCTGTCCCTAGGATCATTAATGCAAAAATCTGCCCTCTAGAATGGTAGTCGGTATGAGCAAAGCAAAGTATGAAAATGCGTTCCTTGTTTTCATCCACAAACTAATGAATCTCCAGATGTTGCCTGGGTCTCCAACAAGGGAGAGCACCAGAGCGAGCTGGTGCCGTGCATTTAAAGTGGACCAGAGAATGGCAGACCCTGCTTCTGAGAGGGACACCCACGGTTAATGTGGGGGCTAGAGTCACAGGACGGAGCAAGCTTTGCCTGTGGGAGGTTGTGAGCAGGTATCAAGTACCTTGATGTCCAGGTAATGTTCAGAAATGGTGGAGTCTGGAGATCAAGATCATGCATCAGGCAGACCTGGGTCTAAAACCACTCAGGCATTTCACAGAGGTAAATTGCATTGGGCAATTTACCTCTGTGAACAGAAATAAGCATAATGCTTATGTATTAGTCAGGGTCCAATCAAAACCTCAGAAACCACTCTGTATATTCCAATAATGAAGGGAATTAGAAGTTCCCACAGTTGATAGAAGGTCTCAGTAAACAAGAGCTGGAGAAGGCACATTGAGGATGGGAGCTGCAACCCTCCAACAGCTACTTCCCTGGGCAGTTCCCAGTGACCTTCTCAGGATGCAGAAATGAAGCACATGAATTTCAAGTACCTTGTGTGAAAGATGCTTCAAATCACATGTCTGTATATCTGCCTGCAACTACTTGGTCATCTTCTTTACTTCCCAAATCTCCCATGAGCATCTGTCTTGGCCAACTGGAACCAGACACCATATGGGGAAGGGCTCTGTGGGAACTGTTGGTCCCAGCTTCCCCTCTGCAGGGCAAAAGACACCTAATGACAGGCGGTGGTGATGCCAGGTGGACGAGAGACAACCCAGCACAATCTGCCACCTAACATTCTTAGGAGATTAAATGAAATAATGCAGAAAAATTCTTAGTATAGTGCTTGGTACGTGGCTAATGCATAATTAAGTTGCAATTATTATAATTGTTCTTATAATTTTGATCTTGAAACTAGTGGCTTTCCACCCAGCCCAGCACACCCACTCCATTTCATGTTATGGAAAACCCTAGGCATTTGGGTTCCTGTCAAAAGATACATTTCCCATCGCCTCACATCACTCGGCAGGTTCTATTATTCCTTTTTCAGATCCGATTATAGTGGCAACATTTGTAAATTGCTGATCCTTTAATTCCCCATAAGCACACATTCTGGCTAAATGTATTCAAATCAATTATACTGAGAGACATGAACTAAATTCTCTACTTCTGTGTCTCCCGGTTTTGTATTCCACGGCAATAGTACCCAAAAATCACTACCAAAAAAAAAAAGAGCTTTTGCTACAGGTGTGTCTTCTCTATCATCCATCCATCGAGGCCTGAAAATATCCAATAATAACCGCATTTATAAGCAAGCAGTTCTAGCTGCACAATTGCTATCACCAAACAAATACATTTCAGAATAATGAAGTGTTTCCAATCAAAATTAATTTTAAAAACCCAAACTGCACGCAGACTTACTTCCATGAAACTTAAATTCCGACCTTTCTGTGGGTAACAAAATTATACTTATAAAGAACCCAGAATGATTGGATTTCAAAATTCAAAATTCAATTGTAGAAAATAAAATCTGTTAGAAACCTCAAGGGCCTTTGCCAAGCCATCCCCTGCTCTGAAGCACAATCCAAACATCAAATGGTCACAGGTCAGTGATTCCTGCAAAGAAATCCATTTTACAAACAAACCTAGGGTAATAGCACCCAGATCTGTAAGGCCTTTTCCTGATTAATGATGGGCCCACACACTGTCATGTCCACGGTGACCAAGAACAAAGCTAACATTCTTAGGAACAGCATTACCCTTAAAATTGCAATAATCTCCAGGGAAAATGACCCAATTTAAACTTATCTTCTCCTTAGCTCAGATTTGCTTAGCTCTTTCAAACTTGTTCTATGCTGCACCTGTGTCCTTCAGAGACATACCCCTTATTATTCTCCATAACTTCCCCCTTCTATCCCATGTCTCCAATGATTTTTTAGTTTATTATTATTATTATTATTATTATTATTATTATTACTTCAGTAATCTCTACACCTAACATGGGGCTTGAACTCATGACCCTGAAATCAAGAGTCACATGCTTTCCTGACTGAACCATCCAGGCTACCTTAGAAGTCTCTAATGATTTTAAAAGCAATTTACCAGTTTACCATGACACCATTAAAGGGCAAGTCAGTGACACAGGCTAATGAATCTCAAGAATTCAACTTTCAACTGGATTTTTCTTTTTTAACTCTAAACTCATAAGCACAAATAACCATTTAGTCTGTCAATTGATGTTTGGGTGCTGGGTTGAATGAGTCAGAAGTCCCTGACCTCAGGGAACTTACTTACATTCTAATCCGGAGAGACTGATAAATGAGTAAACAAACAAGATTGCTTCAGAATGTGTAAGTAGGAATCTGAAAGTCTCTTCACTTCACCTGTCTGGGCTAAGGCTGAAACTAAATCTATGGAGCCAGGGAAAGCCAGCTTTTGGCAGAGGTTATAGCAAGTGCAAAGGCCCTCTGTTTGGGAAGAGTTTGCCAGGCTTGGTAGCTAGAAATACACTACACAGGTAGCACATAAACCAATACATACTGAAGACATTCTAAAATGTCTTATCAAACTGAGTTGATACAAAAAATATTCATAAAATATTCCTACCATATAAAGAATAACAATAAAAGGATCACTCATGGATGCCACTATCCAATTTAAGTTATGAAACATGACCATTGCACTTGAAATCCCTGTGTGTTCCTCTTTGAGCCCATTCTCTTTCCACTTACTCAGAGGAACCTTAATCTGAATAATGTGTTTATTTCTCTCATGTTCTTTTCTTTATGAGTTTACTATTCCATATATCCCAACAATATGTTAATACATTTTTATCTTTAAAACTAGAATCATGCAGTTATTTATGTTTCTATGGCTTCTGTTTTCTTTTTAACCAAGTCATTTTTTTAAATGGTGGTAGGAGTTACACTTTTAATTGAAATTTTTATTGAAACAACTGTAAATTCACATAAAGTTGTAAGAAAGAACACACATTCTGTGTACCTATGCTTTATCCAGTTTCTTCTAGTGGTAATAATTTCAAAACTGTATGCACTATCCCATGCAGGATATCAACATGATACAACTCACCAATCTTGTTTAGACTTCCCTAGTCAAACTGAACTCATCTGTGGGTGGATATTTAATTCTGCAATTATTTCATGTATGTAGGCCTGTGAATGCAACACCTCTGTCAAGATCTTGGACAATTTTCATATGATCTCCCTGATCTGAGGAAGTGGAGATGCAACGGGGGTGAGGGTTAAGGGGGTAGGAAAAGAATAAATGAAACAAGATGGGATCGGGAGGGAGATAAACCAAAAAGAGACTCTTAATGTCATAAAACAAACTGAGGTGGGGAGGGTGTTGGGAGAGGATGGTGGGGTTACATTATATGTTTATATAAAAATTTTTAAAAAAAGATCCTGGACAATTTTCATTACCACAAGGACCCCTTGTTGCTCTTTTATAACCACACCACTCTTAAAAAAATAAATAAATAAATAACCACACCAGTCTTCTCCCATCCCACCCCATCCCTAATCGCCAATAACCACTAATCTACTCTCCATTTCTAATATTTTGTCATGTCAAAAATGTTACATACATAGAACCATATATTATGTAACCTATTGATTTTTTCTCACTCATAATAATCTACTCAAGATTTAAGTTGCGTGCCCCACTAGCTTGTTCTTTTCCATTGCTGGGTAGTAGCCCACAGATTGGGTACACCATTGTGTTTAAACATTTGCTTGCTGAAGGGCATCTGGGCTGAATCAAGTCTTCGACTGCTATTATAAATTAAGCTGCTCTGAATATCTGCTTATTACAAATAGAGCTTCCCAGGCTTTTGTGTGGACATAAGTTTTTATTTCTCTGGGATAAATGCCTGAGAGTGTAATTGCAGAGTCATATGCATGCTTAGTGTGATAAGACCCTTCTAGACTAGCTCCAACATTTTATATCCCATCAAGATTTTATGAGTAAGCCACTTTCACCACATCTTTGCCAATAATTGTCACTTTTTTTTATTTTAGCATTTTTTTTAGATTTTATTTATTTATTTAACAGACAGAGATCATAAGAGGGCAGAGAGGCAGGCAGAGAGAGGGGGAAGCAGGCTCCCCACTGAGCAGAGAGCCCAATGCGGGCTCGATGCCAGGACCCCGGGATGATGACCTGAGCCGAAGGCAGAGGCTTTAACCCACTGAGCCACCCAGGTGCCCCTATTTTAGCAATTCTGATCAGTGTAATAAAATATCATCCTGATTTAAATCTGCATTTTTCTAATGGCTAATGGTGTTGAACATATTTTCAGTCTGCTGATTTGCCATCCAAACAGCCTTATCAGCAAAATACTGGTTCATGTCTTTGCCCCTTGTCTGGGTATTTACCATTGTTTTAAGATGTACTTATATTAGTTCTTTGTCAGATTTGTGGTTTGAAAATATTTTCTCTCACTCTGTCACTTATGTTATGGCCTGCTTTCTTACTCAGAATTGTCATCCTCAGCTTCATCCATGCTGATGGATTTTTATTTTTCTTTGCTGTATAGTATGATGCCACTGGGTCAGTGGCATCAAATATATTCATCCATTCTGCTGTTGATGAACGTTGTTCACTCTTTTGCTTTCACAAGCAGTGTTACTACAGGCATTTCTCTTTTTCTAAAGATTTTATTTATTTATTTGACAGACAGAGATCACAAGTAGGCAGAGAGGCAGGCAGAGACAGAGGAGGAAGCAGGCTCCCTGCAGAGCAGAGAGCCTGCGAGGCTCGATCCCAGGACCCTGGGATCATGACCTGAGGCTTTAACCCACTGAGCCACCCAGGCACCCCTATAATGATATTTGATATGTCCACCCCTCCACCTTATTCTTCTTTGGAAGTATTTTGACTATTCTTGAGTCTTCCATACATTTCAGAATCAGTTCATTAGGATCCTTAAAAAGAAACCTATTGTATTTTTATTGAAATTGCATTGAGTCTATAGATCAATTTGAGAGAAATTATATTTTTACCTTTTCATCTCCCAATCCATGAACTCGCACTCTCTCTCACTCTCAAAAAAAAAAGTGAAATATTGAAAACATTGGCCTTATCTTAAGATAAGAAACAAGATAAGAGTGACTGCTATCACCACATCTCTTCAGTAACATACCAAAGACCGTAGCCAATGACACAAGGCAAAAAATGATTTAAAAATAATAATAATAAGACATAAAGATTGGGAAAAAATCATGCTGTTATTATTATAAGATGATATAATTATAAACATAGAAACCCCCAAAGAATATGCAGGTATATTATTAGAATAAATAAAAGAGTTTCTCAAGGTCACTGGATATAAAAGTAGTGCAAAAAGTTAATTGCGTTTCCTGTATCAATAATAAACAGTAAATATTGGGGAGGCCAGGGGAGATGTAGAGAATCTTAAGCAGACTCTGTGCTGAGTGGGGAGCCTGACACAGGACTCAATCTAGAGACCCTGAGATTGCAACCTGAGCCAAAATCAAGAGCTGGATGCTTAACAGACTGAGCCACCCAGCCACCCCAATAATGTTTCACCTTTAAATATGATATTTGGTGCAGGTTTTCTGTAGGTTCCCTGTATCAAGTGAGGACATTTCATTCTATTTCTGGTTTGCAAAGACTTTTTTTTAATCATGAATGGATGTTGAATTTTATTAAATTTTCACATCTATTAAAATGATTATCCTAGTTTTCTTCTTTATTTTGTTAGTATAGGGAATCACATTAATTTTTTATGCTTTAGCGTTTACCCAATCTTACATACCTTGAGTAAACTAGGTCATGGCATATTATCGTTTTCCTACATTGAAGGATTTACTTACCAATATTTGGTTTAGAACTCTGTATCTGTGTTCTTGAGTGAGATTAGTCTATAGTTTTTTTTCTCATACTGCCCTTGTCAAGATGTAGTATAGTATCAAGATTATGCTAACCTTATAAAATGGGTTGGATATATTTCCTTTTTTCTACATTATGGGATAGTTTTTATATGATTGGAAATATCTATTTCTTGAATGTTTGGTAGAACTCAACAGTAAAACCATTGGGGAGATTCTAGTGTTTCCTTTAAGGTATATTTTTAAACTAATAATTCAGTTCATTTAATAATTATAGTACTGTTTAAGTTTTACAATTTTTCTTGAGTTCTTACACTTTATATTTCTCTAGAAATTTTGTCATTTCTTCAAATTTTTCCAAAGTATTAGCATAAATTTGGTTCATTACATCTTCTCCTCTTTTACATCTCTGCTACATCAGTCAATATGTTCCCTTTTTCACTCCTTCCATTGCTTTGTCTGTCTTCTCTCTTTTTTCTTTGGTCCATCTCACCAGAGATTTTTCAATTTTATTGGTTTTCTCAAAGAAACAACTTTTGGCTGAGTTGGGCCATTCTACTGTACATTTCATCTCCATTTCATAAATGCTTGCTTTTGTTATTAATATTTCCTATCTCCTACTTTTTTGGATATTATTCACCTTTTTTTAATTTTAGAGAGATAAAGAGAGAGCATGAGCAGGAGGAGAGGCAGAGAGAGAGAGAGAGAGAATCTCAACCAGACTCCACACGCAGCATGGAGCCCAATGTAGGGTTTGATCTTATGACCATGACCTGAACAAAAATCAAGAGTCAGACACTCAAATGACTGAGCCACCCAGGCACCCCTATTATTCACTTCTAAGTTCCTAGGTTGGATATTTAGTTCAGGACTTCTCAATCAGGGATAATTTTGCCCCATAGGGGACATTTGACAATATCTGGAGGCTTCTTTTGGTTATGACAACTTGGGGGAAGACAGTATTGATATCTAAAAGTTAACATCTAGAGATGCTGCTAAACATCTTACAATGCACAGAGCATCCCACCAACAACAGATTTCCAGCTCCAAATGTCAATACTGATGAGGTTGAAAAAACCTGTTCTAGCCCATTAATCTTCAGATTTTCTTCCTATCTAATAAGAGCACTTAATGCTAAAAATATTTCCTGCTGCGTATGGCATTAGCTGGGTCACATTAATTTTTTTTAATCCAAATACAGTGAAATTGACTTTCTTTCCAGCATACAGCTCTATGAGCTTCAATATGTGTATAGACTTGTTAACGACCTCCACAATCAAGAAACAAGACAGTTTCATCACCCCAGAAAGTGCCTTCCCACAGCCCCTTCATAGTTCAGCTCCCCTCCTACCATTGGCAACCACTGATCCATCTCTGTATGTGTAGTTTTCCAGAATGTCATATAAATAGAAGCATACAATATATAGCTTTCTGAAAATGGCTTCTTTCACCAAGCATAATGACTTTGTGATCCATCCATCCTATCGCATGAATCAGTAGTTCCTTCATGTTTATTTCTGAGCAGTATTCTATTCTATTGTATGGATGTACTACAATCTTGTTATCCATTCACATGTTAAAGAATTTTTGTGTTGTTTCCATTCTTTTGACAATAACGAATACAGCTGCTATTTGCGTGCAGATTTTTGCATGAACAGAAGTTTTCCTTCCTCTAAATAGCCAAGAATGGGATCGCTGGATCATATAGTAAGTGCATGTTTAATTTTATAGAAACAGTCAAATGGATTTCTATGGTTGGCTATACCATTTTCATCCCTATCATCAATATATGAGAATTCCAGTTGCTCCACACACTCATTCACATTTGGTGGTGTCAGATTTTGTGTTTTGGTTTTGTTTTAGCCATTCTAATAGGTCTGCAGTAATTTTGGTTTTAATTTACATTTCCTTAGGGGCTAATGATGTTGAGTATCTTTTCTTGTGTTTATATACCTTTTATTATATAGCTTCTATAGTGAGCTGTCCATTTGAATCTTTGTCCATCTTTTTATTAAACATTTTGTTCCCTTGCTGTTGAGTTTTTCAGCAATTTTATTGAGGTCTCACTAACATACACTAAATTGTAGATATTTAAAATGTACAGTTTGGTAAGTTTTGACCTGTATATGCATTCATGAAACTATTATCTAAACCAGTCTAGTGAACAAAGCCATTTTACCCCAAAATTTCTTTGGAATCTCTCCCTCTCTTTGTCCCTCCTCCAATCCCCAGGAAACCACTGATATACTTTCTGTCACCACAGATAAGCTTGTGTTCTCTTGGAATCGATAAAAATTAATTCATGTGGCATGTACTCTTTTTCTTTGGTTTCCCTCATTTAGCAAACTATTTCTGACATTCATCCAGGTAGTGTGTAGAGTTCAATCCCTTTTATTGTTTAGTATTATCCCATTGTATGGATTTACCACAATTTACTTACCCCTACACCAGTTGATGGACATTTGGGTCCTTTTACCTTGGGACTATTATTTAAAAACAAAACTGCTAGCTGGAATGCACATTGATGTACAAATATTAGTATGAAGATATACTTTATTTTCTCTTTTGGTAAACACCTAGAAGTAAAATGCAAGATCATATGTTAGACTCATACTTAATGTTAAGAAACTGCCAAACTGTTTTCCAACATGGTTTACCATTTTACATTGCCACGCAACATCTATGACATTCCAGTTCCTTCACATCCTTGCCACACATGGTAAGGTGGGTCTTTTTCATTTTAGAAGCCGTATCTCATTGTGGTTTGAATTTATATTTTCCTAACGATTAATGATGTTGTGTACCATTCATGTGTTTATTTATATTCCATTTATCTTCTTTGGCGAAGTGTCTGTTTAAATCTTTAGCCCATTTTTAATTGGGTTATTTATGTTTTCTTATTATTGGGTTTTGAGAGTTCTTTATATTTTCTGGACTCAAGCCCTTTATCAGATATATGCTGTACAAACATTTTTTCCCAATTCGTGACTTGTCTGCTCATTCACTAGACAGAGTCTCTTGAAGAGCAGAAGTTTTTAATTTTGATGAGTCCAATTTATTAATTTGTTCTTTTATAGATGTGCTTTTGATGTCTTCTCTAGATATCTTTGCCTAATCTGAGGTCACAAAAATTTTCTCTTGTTTTCTTCCAGAAATTCTATAAGTTGGGAGATTTTACATTTACTTCAATGATCAATCTTGAGTAAAATTTTTATATGGTGTGAGATATGGATCAAAGTTATTTCATTTACAGACAGATGATCAAAGAATAACCTTTCTCCATGTGATGTGTAACGTTCTTACCTGTAAAATGACTATGAACACTTGTTTCTTCCTGCCTCACATGGTTTGGATGAGGATAAAATGTTGTCGTGGTGGTCATGAGACCAAAATCTCTCCAGGGGAACATCTGGGGCATATTTCCCAGAAGTTAGATGTGTGAACCCTTGAGTGTGTCAGACCTGGTTCCAGTTCTGGCTTCAGAGTCACACAGCCTGAGTCTTTATCTTACTCCACCATTGGCTCATACTGTTCAATTGTATTCACAGATCTTAGGGAAGCTCTTATATCTTCCTGTACCTCGGGTTCTTCACCTCACCACACCTGTGCTCCCACTTTCATGGTATTTGTCATCTGTCATGTCCTAATCTATTTATAATCTCCCTTATCCCTATAATATGAATTCTTTTCTTGTTTTATATATTTTATTTATTTATTTTAGAGAAAGAAAGAGCACAAGGGGGGTGGGAGGCAGAGAGAGAAGCAGACTCCCCCTGAGCAGGAAGCTGGATGCAGGACTCCATCCCAGGCCCCTGGGGCTATGACTCGAGCCAAAGGCAGACACTTAACAGACTGAGCCACCCAGGCGCCCGGTACGAACACCGTAAGGGAAGGGACATGCTGTGCCTTGCTCATCTCCGCATCCTCCACCTCCAGCACAATTCCTGACACACAGTAGCCCTCAAAACACATTGAAATGAAGGAATGAGTCTGGGAGGAAGGAGTGGGAGAAAGGATTCTAACTTTATGCCAAATGCCTAGGCAAATGTAAAGCAATTTTCCAACACCAGGCCAAGTGAAACATAGGAAATTTTAAAGCTCTTATCATTCCATGAGGTCTAATTTTTACCTCCATTCTTTGGTTCACATTTATCTGCAGAGCATCCTTGCCAGACGAGGCACACAGCGGCACTCCTGAGTGACAAGACTCTGCCAACCTTTGAGCCTGACGCCTAGTGGCTAAAGGAGGGAATTCAGGCTCTTTTTTAAAAGCTCTCTAAGTCGGGCGCCTGGGTGGCTCATCGGTTAAGCATCTGCCTTCCGCTCAGGTCATCCTCCCAGGATACTGGGATCGGGCCCCACACTGGGTTCCCTGCTCAGCAGGGAGTCTGCTTCCCCTCTATCCCTGACCCCGTCTGTGTTCTCTCTTTCTCGCAAAAATAAATACAAATCTTTAAAAGCTCTCCAAGGCAAAGGGTCTCAAAATATCTTCTCATACACTCTTACCTGAGGCAAAAGACCTACCACTAGCCTCCCTACCTGTTACCACTTTCCAGAGGGGGAAGGGAGTTTGGGAAGCCCAAGGATATCAAAAAATTGGAGAAAAATCATGTTTTGTGATACGTGTGAATATACTAAAAACCATAGCATAGCACACTTCAGGTGGGTAAGTTGTGTGGTTTGTGGATTATATCTCAATAAAGCTTTCAATTTTTTTGTAAGTTAAAGGACCAAGAAGGTTACAGGACCCCATCACCTAATAAATAAGTAAATAAATAAATAATCGTGTTAACATAATGATTTGGTAGCCTTTATAATAACTCCCTCAATAAGTAAAGCTTAATGCTATACAAAAACAGAAGTCTGTAGGCTTTCACACAGTAATCGCCTGTTTTTACAAAGTCAAAACAAAACACAAAACAAGGTGTTCGATTTCTAGAGCAGTCTGCAGCTTGTCAGGAGGCCCTGTGGGGGCCTCAGGGACCACACCTGGAGAACTCTCAGTACAAACCCCTGGAACGATTCTGAGTCTCTAGGTGCATAGAAAGAGTCTGGGTGTTTAAGTACATTAGAAAGAGTTTGAATGTCACAGGGCAAAACATGAACCCAGATCCCGCTTCTCCTCTAGAGACGATGGCTCCGAGAAAATAAGGAGAGTCACTTTTAATTGTTACTTAATGTCTCCTACAGGTAAGGAAGGCCAAGGCAAAGGACTCAGCTTGGAGCCTCACCCATATCCTCTCATTTAATTCTCATGACACCATCCTGTCCCGGCAAGGAAACAGAGGCTCCGCGAGAGGTTTATGGGCCCAGAGGCATGCAGCCAGTTGTGGCACAAGGTGGGATGTGACCCTCCTTGGCCCATTCTGCCTCCCAGCATGTCCATTTTATATCCAATCTATGGTGTATTTGAGGTTTTTTTGCTTCACTCACGCTTTATTGGACATGAGGGTCTAGTGTATTATTAATGGATGTGTACTTCTTTTCTAGAACTCAGCACTTATCTTCTTGCTTCTCAATGATTGTGGAAGTTTATGGTTATAGCTGCTTTACTTTATGTTCCAGGGTTGGTTATATCTGTGATTATCCAATGGTCCCGAGGAGGAGACAGCTTCTCTTTAAAGAGAGTTCGTGGTGGCAGCAGCTTCAGCTACCGAGAATAAGCATCAGGGAAGGCGATGAGCACACTGGACTTGGCCAGGGCAGGAGGGACACTTGAGGAAGCCAGTGTTTGGAACAACAGGAACACAGCCAGGAGGGTGGGGGCAGAACCAGAGAGAGAAGGCTGTCACTGGCCCAGGAGTCCATACATTACAGGCAAGGGTGTTTTCACATAGGGGAGGGCCATCATCAGACCTGTGTTTTTTTTTGTTGTTGTTGTTTTTAGCTTTTATTTTTTTTATTTAACCTTTTTTTATTTAAAAATATAATGTAACCCCACCACCCTCTCCCAACCCCTCTCCCCCCCGCCCCCCTCGTTTGTTTTATGACATTAAGAGTCTCTTTTGGTTTGTCTCCCTCCCGATCCCATCTTATCTCATTTTTTCTTTTCCTACCACCTTAACCCCCACCCCCGTTGCATCTCCACTTCTTCATATCAGGGAGATCATGTGATAGTTGTCTTTCTCCAGTTGACTTATTTCGCTAAGCATAATATGCTCTAGTTCCATCCATGTCGTCGCAAATG
>ML107235.1:63618-107672 GCA_003697995.1 Taxidea taxus jeffersonii
GTTAGGTTTATTCCTAGGTATCTTATGGTTTTGGGTGTAATTGTAAATGGGATTGACTCCTTAATTTCTCTTTCTTCTGTCTTGTTGTTGGTGTAAAGAAATGCAACTGATTTCTGTGCATTGATTTTATATCCTGACACTTTACTGAATTCCTGTACAAGCTCTAGCAGTTTTGGAGTGGAGCCTTTTGGGTTTTCCACATATAGTATCATATCATCTGCAAAGAGCGATAGTTTGACTTCTTCTTTGCTGATTTGGATGCCTTTAATTTCTTTTTGTTGTCTGATTGCTGAGGCTAGGACTTCTAGTACTATGTTGAATAGCAGTGGTGATAGTGGACATCCCTGCCGTGTTCCTGACCTTAACGGAAAAGCTCTCAGTTTTTCTCCATTGAGAATGATACTTGCCGTGGGTTTTTCATAGATGGCTTTGATAATATTGAGGTATGTGCCTTCTATCCCTACACTTTGAATAGTTTTGATTAGGAAGGGATGTTGCACTTTATCAAATGCTTTTTCAGCATCTATTGAGAGTATCATATGGTTCTTGTTCTTTCTTTTGTTAATGTACTGTATCACATTGATTGATTTGCGGATGTTGAACCAACCCTGCTGCCCTGGAATAAATCCCACTTGGTCGTGGTGAATAATCCTTTTAATGTACTGTTGGATCCTATTGGCTAGTATTTTGGTGAGAATTTTCGCATCTATGTTCATCAAGGATATTGGTCTGTAATTCTCTTTTTTGATGGGATCCTTGTCTGGTTTGGGGATCAAGGTGATGCTGGCCTCATAAAATGAGTTTGGAAGTTTTCCTTCCATTTCTATTTTTTGGAACAGTTTCAGGAGAATAGGAATTAATTCTTCTTTAAATGTTTGGTAGAATTCCCCTGGGAAGCCATCTGGCCCTGGGCTTTTGTTTGTTTGGAGATTTTTGATGACTGTTTCAATCTCCTTACTGGTGATGGGCCTATTCAGGTTTTCTATTTCTTCCTGGTTCAGTTTTGGCGGTTTATATGTCTCTAGGAAAGCATCCATTTCTTCCAGATTGTCAAATTTGTTGGCATAGAGTTGCTCATAATATGTTCTTATGATTGTTTGTATTTCTTTGGTGTTGGTTGTGATCTCTCCTCTTTCATTCATGATTTTATTTATTTGGGTCCTTTCTCTTTTCTTTTGGATAAGTCTGGCCAGGGGTTTATCAATCTTATTAATTCTTTCAAAGAACCAGCTCCTAGTTTCATTGATTTGTTCTATTGTTTTTTTGGTTTCTATTTCATTGATTTCTGCTTTGATCTTTATTATTTCTCTTCTCCTGCTGGGTTTAGGCTTTCTTTGTTGTTCTTTCTCGAGCTCCTTTAGGTGTAGGGTTAGGCTGTGTATTTGAGACCTTTCCTGTTTCTTGAGATAGGCTTGTATCGCTATATATTTTCCTCTCAGGACTGCCTTTGCTGTGTCCCACAGATTTTGGACCGTTGTGTTTTCATTATCATTTGTTTCCATGGTTTTTTTCAATTCTTCTTTAATTTCCTGGTTGACCCATTCATTCTTTAGAAGGATGCTGTTGAGTCTCCATGTATTTGTGCTCTTTCCAAATTTCCTCTTGCGATTGAGTTCTAGCTTCAGAGCATTGTGGTCTGAAAATATGCAGGGAATGATCCCAATCTTTTGATACCTGTTGAGACCTGATTTATGACCCAGGATGTGATCTATTACATGTTCCATGGGAGAATGTTCCATGGGCACTAGAGAAGAATGTGTATTCTGTTGCTTTGGGATGGAATGTTCTGAATATATCTGTGATGTCCATCTGGTCCAGTGTGTCATTTAAGACCTTTATTTCCTTGTTGATCTTTTGCTTGAATGATCTGTCCATTTCAGTGAGGGGTGTGTTAAAGTCTCCTACTATTATTGTATTCTTGTCCATGTGTTTCTTTGATTTTGTTATTAATTGGTTTATATAGTTGGTGCTCCCATGTTAGGGGCATAGATATTTAAATTTGTTACATCTTCTTGTTGGACAGACCCTTTGAGTATGATATAGTGTCCTTCTTCATCTCTTATTATAGTCTTTGGCTTAAAATCTAATTGATCTGATATAAGGATTGCCACCCCAGCTTTCTTCTGATGTCCATTAGCATGGTAAATTGTTTTCCACCCCCTCACTTTCAATCTGGAGGTGTCTTCAGGTCTAAAATGAGTTCCTTGTAGGCAGCATATTGATGGGTTTTGTTTTTTTTATCCATTCTGAAACCCTGTGTCTTTTGATTGGGGCATTTAGCCCATTTACATTCAGGGTAACTATTGAGAGATATGAATTTAGTGCCATTGTATTGCCTGTAAGGTGATTGTTACTGTATATTGTCTCTGTTCCTTTCTGATAATACTTTTAGGGTCTCTCTTTGCTTAAAGGACCCCTTGTTTGGTGTTTACAAATTCTTTCAGTTTTTGTTTGTCCTGGAAGCTTTTTATCTCTCCTTCTATTTTCAATGATAACCTAGCTGGATAAAGTATTCTTGGCTGCATGTTTTTCTCGTTTAGTGCTCTGAATATATCATGCCAGTTCTTTCTGGCCTGCCAGGTCTCTGTGGATAAGTCCGCTGCCAATCTAATATTTTTACCATTGTACGTTACAGACTTCTTGTCCCGTGCTGCTTTCAGGATTTTCTCTTTGTCGCTAAGACTTGTAAATTTTACTATTAGATGGCGGGGTGTGGACTGATTTCTATTGATTTTGAGGGGTGTTCTCTGCGCCTCCTGGATTTTGATGCTTGTTCCCCTTGCTATATTAGGGAAATTCTCTACAATAATCCTCTCCAGTATACCTTCTGCTCCTATTTCTCTTTCTTCTTCTTCTGGAATCCCAATTATTCTAATGTTGTTTCGTCTTATGGTATCACTTATCTCTCAAATTCTCCCCTCATGGTCCAGTAGTTGTTTGTCTCTCTTTTGCTCAGCTTCTTTATTCTCTGTCATTTGGTCTTCTGTATCACTAATTCTTTCTTCTGCCTCATTTATCCTAGCAGTAAGAGCCTCCATTTTTTATTGCACCTCATTAATAGCTTTTTTTATTTCAACTTGATTAGATTTTAGTTCTTTTATTTCTCCAGAAAGGGCTTTTATTTCTCCTGACAGCATTTCTCTAATATCTTCCATGCCTTTTTTGAGCCCGGCTAGAACCTTGAGAATCGTCCTGAATTCCAGATCTGACATATTACCACTGTCTGTATTGATTAGGTCTCTAGCCTTCAGTCCTGCCTCCTGTTCTTTTTTTTGTGGTGAGTTTTTCCGCCTTGTCATTTTGTCCAGATGAGAATCCGCTGTTCTCCTTGTTAAGTGAACTTGGTCTTGGCTGGATTTCTTGTTGATCTTCTGGGGGAGGGGCCTGTTGTAGTGATTCTCAGGCGTCTTTGCCCCAGGCGGAGTTGCACCGCCCTTACCAGGGGCCGGGCTAAGTAATCCTCTCAGGATTGCTTTCGGGAGCTTTTGTTCCCTGAACGCTTTCTGTAGAGTTCTGGAGGACTGGAATGAAAATGGCGGCCTCCCAATCTCCGGTTTGGAGGAGCCGAGAGCTAGGGGCCCCAGTCTTCAGTGCGCCTTCAGAGAAAAGCGTTTAATCACTCCCGTCTCCCCAGCCTCCGGCCGTACTTGGAGAAAATCGTGTGTAATCAGTCCCGTCTCACTGGCTTCTGGCTGCGCTCCGAGCTCACCCAGCCTGTGACCAAGCGTCTCTGTCTCTGGCAGAGTCCCACCTGGAGTCTCCGAACCCCATAGATCCCTGAGCTCTCCCGGGTCAGAGTCTCCCCGGATCTTGTGGGGACCCCTCGCACAGAGCACTGGCCTGTGTCACAGACCACAGCTCTAGGAAACCTCAGCTCTGTCTCCGCAGCCGGCTTTCCTGCTCTAATATCTGTGAGCTCTGCGACACTCAGACACCCCCGATCTTTCTGTGACCCTGTGGGACCTGAGTCCACACTGTCCCTGCGAGGTCTTCACCCCAGTTTAGCCTCTGGAGTGATGTCCCTCCCTGGAGCAGACTTTTAAAAGTCCTGATTTTGTGCTCCGTTTTTCTGCTGCTTGCCGGGAGCCAGCCCCTCCCCCTGTCGTGCTGGATTCACTTCTCCGCTGGTCCTACCTTTTAGAAAGTGGTCGATTTTCTGTTTCTAGAATTGTTGTTTTTCTTCTCTTTGATCTCCTGTTGGATTCATAGGTGTTCGGAATGGTTTGATAGGCTATCTAGCTGATCTCCTGCTGCCTGATGTCGTCTCAGCATCCTACTTCTCTGCCATCTTGACTCCTCCCTCCAGAGCTGTTTTTAAAGCCCCCATTTTGTTCTGGACAGGCCAGGAGCCACCCTGGGGAGGAGCCCCTCTGGGTGCTGGGGGTCTGCAGGGATACAATATGGCTATAGTCAGGCTTTAATGTGGCCGAGGAAAGTGCCTCTGCCTAGCACTGTCCAGGGTCTCCTCCTTCCTGCTCCTGACCTGCTTCTCCAGATGATCGTCCTGTCTCCTGCGCCCATCCACACTGACATAGCCTGAGCATGAAACCTGGCTGTGATGCTCGCCAGCTGTGCACCTGTGGTCCGGTTTCTTCAGTGCCTCAATTTCCCCATCCACAAAAGGGGATAGCAATAGAACTCACCTCGTATGACCGTCGTGAGGATTAGAATGAGCAAACATACATGAAGCCCTTAGAAGGGAGGCAGGCACAAAGTTTCACATAAGCTTGTGCTCTGATCCCTACCGCTCAGACAGAACAGCCTTGAATCAGGCCTGATACAAATTCTCACGCTCTCTACCAACTCTTGATCAAAGGTTGGACTTTCAGAGGAAGTTTGCACCCGTGGTATTTCTGTAGCCCTATCTCCTTTCTTCTTCCCACTACTGAGAGGTGTTCATGTAAATGCCAGGGCTGGGCTTCTGCTCAGAATTCCGTGCTTGAATCTGCACAGCTGTCTGGAAACTCTTGGGGGTACCTTTGTTTGACTCCTTCTCTCTTTATGCAGCAGAGGAGAGGACTTGGAAGACTTCTGAGCTCTTAGTGGAGAGAGAACAACTTTCTTTCTAACCAAGGGGCTTCTCGGAAGCCAGCCTTTCTGGGCTGTTTCCCTGGGATCTATAATCCTTCCCAAGACCTTGGCAAGTTGGTAAAAAAGAAGGAAAAAGACTGTCCCTTGTAGCTTCACCTGGTGGCTGCTTTTTAACTGTTTCCTGCCCACTCATTGGTGAGTCACACAGGTCTTCCCAGCGCCTGGGCTCCTTCCAGTAGGAAGGCAGTTGCCAAGGGAACCACAGGTATTAGTCTCCCGCCATCCCTGCGCCCCCCGCACCCCCACCAATCAAGGCCTAATCTATGTTGAAAGAAATTTCCATTCCAGAGCTCAGCAGATCTCAACATTTTACAACCTGCTTAAACTATTGGTGGCTGTCTCTTCTTCCTTAAAGGGGCCGGCCTGCCTCCACGGTAGTTACAGCCCGTTCTTTTGCCTGAAATGTTCGTGGCGCTCCTGAAATTTGCTTAGAGGATTAATTTGGTTAAGTGATCTCTACTGAGATGTGAGCGATACCATAGAAAGACAATAAGCCAGCCTGGCAGAGTTGTTGCACAGACTGAATGAGGTCTTGCAGCGAAAATGGCTGGAGCAGAGGACAGACTCCGGGAAAAAAAAAAAAAAAAAAGCTGTTCTCAGGGCGAATGACCACAGTTCTTTGAAGGTACAGCTAATGTGGGGAAGAGGGAGGGAAGCAGAGGAGGCGTCTGGGAACTCTGCCTGGGGATGCCTCTCAGAGCGCACCACCCAGAGGCCTCCCTGTAAGAGGAGGCCTCCAATGCCCGAACCCTACTTCAGAGGTTGGGCTGTCTGCAATTAACTGGCAGACAGCCAGGAAACGGAACCAGTCACCTAATTGCAGATGCCTTTTTATTTATTTATTTATTTTTATTTATTTGACAGACAGAGATCACAAGTAGGCAGAGAGGCAGAGAGAAAGAGGAGGAAGCAGGCTGTCCGCAGAGCAGAGAGCCCGACGCGGGGCTTGATCCCACGACCCTGGGATCATGACCCGAGCTGAAGGCAGCGGCTTTAACCCACTGAGTCACCCAGGCGCCCCTGCAGATGCCTTTTTAGAACTCTCAGCCAGACATGGTGTGGTGTCTAATCTGTAAGTGGATTCAACAAGGCTTTCAAAGAGGGTCCCCTGTGTTACCACCCACCCCAGGCTGATTCCTCGCTCCTATACTCCCTAACTATAGAGGTCCAATGGCCTCCTCTACACCCCAAAACCACAGGAGACAGGGCAGTCATACTCTCTTGCACAGTGACTGAAGGCTTCAAGAGCATGTGTCACCCCAAGCCGGGCAGAAGCTTCACCACCTTCCATGGTGTAGAGGCTGCTTGCAGGCAACAGGCTTGAGCGATGGTAACATGAGTAAGGGGCTGAGTGCAAACAGGCCCATTTGGCGACCCACCTCAAAATCACCATAGGTCCTAGCTGACCAACCGGTTATGCACAACCGGGCACAGGTACCAGAAAAGGGACAATTCCACAGGTTCCCATACCATTGCACTCCCCCACCACTGCCTCCTGGCAGTCTCTTCTCTTGCTGTCCTTCCCACTGCTCCCTTACCATGTATTCAATAAGCTTCTATCTCCTTGGCTCTGGCTTGGGTGAATTCTATCATCACCCACCAGCCTCCACCCAGTTGGGTCGCCCCACACACAGCTTAGCCTCAGAAGTCCCACAATGTCACTTTGGCTAACCTCTACTTGTTCAAACTGTCACAGAAGCTACTCAGTCTCAAAGGCAGGGGACACAGACCACACCTTAAGTGACAGAGTTGTAAAGGTCGGCTGTATTCATTTCCCTTTTGTAACAAAATACCTCAGACGGGGTGGCTCGAAGAGGAGGATTGTATGGTCTCCCAACTTAGAAGCTGAGTCCAAGATCAAGGGGTCACCAGGGTTGGTTGGTTCTGGGGATGGGGAGGGAGAATCTGCCCCTTGCCTCTTTCCCAGCTTTTGGAGTAAACAGCTGCCATCCTTCAGCTTCATAGCAGCACTGCCCAGTCTCTACCTTCTCTTTACATGGTGTTCTCTTTCTGTGTCCAAATTTCCCCTTTTATAAGGACATCCTGGACATGGTGTTCTCTTTCTGTGTCCAAATTTCCCCTTATATAAAGACATCATACTGGAATAGGGGACCACCCCGCTCCAGTATGGGCCTCAGCTCAACAAATTGTATCTGCAAGGACACTATTTCCAAATAAGTTCACATTCTGAGGTACTGGGATTTATGTCTTCAATATAGCAATTTGGGGGGCACCTGGGTGGCTCAGTGGGTTAAAGCCTCTGCCTCCAGCTCAGGTCATGGTTCCAGGGTCCTGGGATTGAGCCCCACATCAGGCTCTCTGATCAGCGGGGAGCCTGCTTTCCTCTCTCTCTCTGCCTGCCTCTCTGCCTACTTGTGACCTCTGTCTGTCAAATAAAAAAATAAAATCTTTTAAAAATATATAGCAATTTGAGGACACAAGGAAAACCATACCAGTGATGTTATAAGAAGACCACGGGGGATGGGAGATACGGTTGCCATTTTGGGAAACACAACATGCCACAGGCATCCACCCCAAAGGCCAACGAATTTCTACACCTCAAAGGAAATCTCTAATCACACAGAGAAGTCATCGCAAATGGTAGACATTTCCCGACAGCTTTCCTACAATCTTCAGATTCTCTTTAATTACACAGAGCTGTCAGGACCCCTCTCATTCTCAGATCTGCCCAGTCTGCACCATCAGCATGTTAATTTGAGATACATTTGAGTGGGTATGCTTATAGGCATTTTTAAATAAAGAAATGAAATCCAAATCAGTCATTTGCAGAACTCCCAGGGCACCTGCTAAATGACTTGTACGCCACTGATTGGCTCTGTTAGGATACACAGAAACACCTGTGCAACCGCACGGTCATTGGTAAGGAGAAATGCCAAGTCTAGGCTCCAGAGAGCCACTGGGCCCATTCCAGCCCAAATTCCCCACCACCCCATCTTCTGTTCTGGAAACAGTGGGCTCCCTTCTTACAAAGCAGTCACCACAGTCCCATCCCCTCTCATTCCTGCTACCAAAAAGTGGGGTTAAAAATTGGGGTATTGTAGGGGCACCTGGGTGCCTCAGTGGGTTGGGCCTCTGCCTTCAGCTCAGGTCATGATCTTGGGGTCCTGGGATCGAGCCCTGCATCTGGCTCTCTGCTTAGCAAGGAGCTAAGTTCCAGAAACAGATAATGGTGTTGGCTGTACAACATTTTGAATGGACTCAAGGCCACTGAATTATACACTTAGGTTTGAGATGAAAGATTACATGTTATGTATATTTCCCCACAATTTTTTTAAGTAGATCTCATTGAGGATGGGTGGTGATCTATGACATTCCAAGACAAGCAATCAAAATTTTTAGGATCCATCACTGACCAAAGCACTTTTGTATCCCTTCACTTATAGAATCCTTTTTTAAAGCTCTAGAAATTAGGTGGAAATGTTGCCATCCTACAGATGAGAAAATAGAGGTCCAGTGAGGTGAACTGCTCAAGATCACAAGCTGGGTTAATGGCAAGACCAGGTCTGTTTCTAAAATGCAGGCAAAGGAGTCTCTGTAGATGGCCGGCCCTTTAAGGAATGGGATGCCAGAACTGGAGGGATTCGGACTTCTTGTTTAACACCTGCAGAGGAGGAGAAATCTGCAGGTCTGGCTGGTCTGCTCTTAGACCCTGGCCAGAGGCCTACATGTGAAGGTTTGTGACCTTCTCCCGTGTCCCACCCACGTGACCTTGAGTATGTCACTTAACTTCTCCATACCACATCCACTCAATGGGCACAAACAGGACCTGCCTGAAGAGGACTGACAGATGGGAGAATTCAGCCACATAAGGTAGAGTAGGTTGTTAATCCCCCAGGGACAGACATAGAACCAGCGCTGCTCTGTAACGCACAGCTGCAAAGAGAGGTAAGTAGATGCCAACTCTGGAGACAAACTGCAAGCTGGGTTTTTATTATTATTATTATTATTATTAACAGATTTATTGAGACATAATTGACATATATAAAAACTGTACCTTTGAAATGCATCTTTGATAAATGCGGGCGTATGTCTACACCTTTGATGTAGATGAACATCTCCACCCCCTGCAGTATTTCCTTGTGTCCCTTGTAATCCTCCCTCCAGGTCCTCCCCATTCCCCATCCCCCCATCTCCAGGCAGCCACTGATCCGATTCCTGTCACTGTAGATTAGCTTGTATTTTCCAGAATTTCATATAAATGGAATCATAGAGTACACATCCTTTTATATCTGGCTTCTTTCACTCAGCATAATTGTTCTGAGATCCATCTATGTGGCTGCTCATATCAATGGTTCATTTCTTTCTACTGCTTTGTATTATTCCATTGTATGGGTTTGCCGGTATTTGTTATCAATTCACCTGTTGATTGACACTTAGGTTATTTCCATCTATTACAAAGACAGCTACGAGCATTCATGGACAAGTGTTTGTGTGGATGTATGCTTTCTTTTCTCTTGGGCAAAGACCTAGGAGGGGAATGCCATTTCCTATGACAGGTGTATGTTTAACTTTTTAAGAAACTGCCCAATTGTTTTTAGAGTGGTTGTCTCATTTTACATTCCCGGAGAGTTCCAGTCCCTCTATATCCTTGATAACCCTTGCCATGATCAGCTCTTTCCATGTTAGCCATCCTGGTGGTTGTGCTTTATCCCATAGTGTGCTTCTCTCCTAGAGGCTTTGATTTGCATTTCCCTGGTGACTAATAACACCAAGCATCTTTTCCTGAGTGACTTTGCCATCCGTATCTTCTTCGGTGACCCGTCTGTCCAAATCTCACCCACGCCACTTACTAAGTGCACAACTTTGAGCAAGCAACTTACTTCTCTGTGCTTCTGATTCTGTAAAAGAGAAGATAGTGAAAATCTGCCCCTCATGGGGTTGTTGTGAGACTCTCCCCAACCCCATACCCCGTCTGCCTGTTCCCCACCCATACTCCAGGGATCCTCACACTAGGCAGAGAGTTCTACCTCTGCTCCCTACTTCCTCCCTTACCAAAGGCATCTCTCTCACCCTCTGCACACACTTACACATTGTACAGTTCTGCCCCTCTTCCAGCTGTAGAGACAAGAGACAGGCATCAAGAGCAGAAGCTTATTGGTCTTGGTATCCAAGGACTGCATTTGACAGTCTGTCTCTTGGGCCCTTGAAATCACTACCCAAAGACACTTGATATATTAAGATGTTTTTCTGAATTCCAACCTGTCTGTCTCCCAGGTAAAGGCTGTCTATGCAAGGCAGGGGGAGTAGAAGAACCACTGAGCTGGTGCCGAGGCCTTCTGAATCCCTCAGTTGGTGCACCCCAGAGCCCCCAGGCTCCGCACCAGCACGTAGAAGGAGGGAACAGGTGAAGCCAACGTCCTCCAGCCTGGAGGTCTGGCTACAGAAGGACCACACAGCAGAGCACACCATGTGATTTGGGAACAACAGCCAGTTTATTTAGCCACTTAGATCAGCCTAGCACAGTGCTTCTCAACTGTGGTCCTCAGAGCAGCTGCCCTGGTTATCAGAACACTAGTGAGAAAGGCAAATTCCCAGGCTCCACCTGGAGACCCTGGCGGCGAGGCCCCGCAATCTGCCTTAACAAGCCTCCAGGTGACTGATGTGGCTCAAGTGTAAGATTGCCCAGCCTTGGAGAAGGGGCTTCTCAGCCAAAGGCTGGGTCTAAGAACCCATCAGTCTTGCTAAGGACAAAGGAAAAAGGTGCTATGGTCATGAGTCGAGCAGGGACCTGGGAGAGAGATGAATCCTTTTTTCACATCAGCTCTGCCCCTTCCCAGACACACAACCTTGAGCCTTTCTAAGACTGGCTGTCCTCCATAAAGAGGAGACAAGGCTAACTTTATAGGGTTGTTTGAGGATTTATAGAGGTGATATGCATGGAGGGTGGGACATGCATTAAGTACTCAAACAAGAGCAGCTGTAGAGATGTGCCCCGAGCCCAGGTGGTAGCTCTGCGAATGTTAGACCAAGCAATCCCTTCCCCATTCATCTTTACGGCTGTGCGCAGGCAAGGAATCATACCACCTTGTTCAGTCTAAGAGACCAGCTTTGAGAAGGGCACCTACCTGCATGAAGCCTGCCCTGGAGATGTGCAAAATATAACCCGAAGTGGCCCCTGTCTTGTTTATTATTACAAAGGGCACACCCTTAAGGTGCAGAAGTGGGGTGCAGAGCCCAGGCAGGACAGGACACAGCACCACCTGCTGGAGCCAGTTCCCAGGAGGGTAATGCATGGTGTCTTCTGGAACATTCTTTCCTCTCTTGTCCGACCACTAACCTCTGCCTCCATCCCAGCCATCTGGGGGAAGAGCAGGCTTCTCTCCAATAATTCCTACCATTTTCAGAGGTGCTTTTGCTCCCCTGGTCACTTCTTGCTCCCCTGCTCTCCACTCAGTCCTCGAGCTGTAACCAGGGCACAAGGCCCATGAGCATCTGGGCCCTGGGTTTTCCAAGTAGACCAGGTTTGTCCACTCACCACAAACCCAGAGGCAGAGAGGGGAGTGGTGGTAAAAGCGGAAAGGAATCCATTTCAGCGAGGCCAGCACCTGGAAGAGAGCGGACTAGGTCTTGAAGCCTGTCTCCAAACTGCTGAATGTACTTCCAGGTTTAGATAAAGAAAACGTGGGACAGAAGTCAGTGGAGATGGGCAGGTAGGTAGTGAAGCTCAGGTAGATGATTGTCCTGGGATCGATCATGGGGGCGGGGAGGGGGGGCTAGTTCTCGCTGGCATCAGGACCGTCCCTGTGGTTTGAGCGGGTCGTTTCCATTCCCATTGGGATGCTTTGCCCACCAGGTCTTTTGCCTGGGTTAAGAAATAAGCTGAAAAGAAGAACTTAATCAGAAACCACCATCTGAGGTCAAAATGGAAGTATTTAAGGTAACAACTGGGTCACCTGTCTTTTTTTTATTTTAATTTACTTACATTCAATTCATTAACATAGAGTGTATTATTAGTTTCAGAGGTAGAGGTCAGTGATTCATCATTTGTATATAACACCCAGAGCTCATTACATCACATGCCCTCCTTAATGCCCATCCCCCAGTTACCCCATCTCCTCACACCCCTGCCCTCCAGCAACCCTCAGTTTGTTTCCTATGGTTAAGAGCCTTTTCTAGTTTGTCACCCTCTCTGATTTGTCTTGTTTTATTTTTCCCTCCCTTCCCCTATTTCAAAGCTCTTCCTACCTCCCACTTCCCAGCCCCCCTGTCTGGCTCCCACCACTCTTCAGGAAGCCCATCCCTCTAACCTTCATGCCCTAAGGCAAATCTAACCTGAGCCCTTGGGCTTCCCTGAGAGTGAGAGACTTTACCAAAGAGCACACTGGAAACATTCTAAATGGAGTCTTGATCTTCTCAGAGTCCCTCAAGCAGCCCAGTGCAGGGAATTTGTCAATGCCTTACTGGGGCCAGAGCCTGCTGCCCTCTTTGACGGTACTAATTGCCCCACCATGAATTCCCTGGGTCCTGCAAGGTGTTAAAAACTCCCTGCCTCACAAACTGCCCATCAGAGGACAGTTTGTGACTCCTACTAGTTTGCTTTACAGAGCCATCTCAGACTTGCCAGAGCCCCCTCCTTCCAGACTATGCAGGATGGGGGGAGGGAGGGAGCCTTCCTTTGAATAATCGAAAAACCTATTTCAAGTGTTTTCTTAAATAAAAATGCAGCCTTCCTTCTGGCAGGCACCCTCTCACCCCCACCTGGAGTGTAAAAGCGGCTGTAGGCATTTCTGGTTTTAAATAGCAAATTTTTTTCCCTGGCCGTTACACGGAAGCAATGCACAGAAACCCCTGGAAATTCCTCAAGTTTTTATTAAAAATTCCAGATGGCGCAGCAGAGATTTCAGACACTATAGCTTCTGTTAACAACAGGAAATTAATAACCAAAGTGACTTGCGGTCATCATCATGTTGATTGGTGACACTATGTGAAAAAAAAGGAGCAGAGCAACACAGCATTCGGCACAAATTGTGCATTTGGTGAGGCCTGGGAGTGAACCCTGGATCTCCCATTTATCACCCGGAAATTTGCTGGGGGCGTCCCCTAACCACTCTGTGCCTCAGTTTCCTCACATGCAAAATGGAGAAATAAGGGTACGGTCAGTTCTGCTGTTGTGCTCCCTCTGCTTTCCTGAAAATCGCCACCACGCAACAGGTGGTATAATATAAAATATATTTATTTGATCTCGGTGCCAGAAAGCTCCTTAAAAGACCTGGAATTTCCTGAGTGACAGGAGCATCTTTTATTATTCATAAGAAGCCCCTAACTAACATAAGAAGTAACATCTGGACTTATGCTAATGAGGTGACTTAGGATGGGTCCCTAGATCCTCCCTGGAAGGGGGGATGGTCACTAGAAAGACATGATTAGAGGGTTGGAACTTTCAGCCCCACCACCACGGACCTCAAGGGAAGGGAAGGGAGCTGGAGATGAAGGTTCAGAAAAATTATTGAACAACAACATTGGAGGAGCTCCCAGTCTAGTGAACAGCCAAATGCCGGCAGAGGGGTGCTCTGGGAGAACACAATAGCTCCATGCCCCCTCCCCAACCTCCACCCCACCCGGTACCTGCCCTGTGTCCCTCTTCCATTTGGCTCTTCCTGAGCTGCACCCTTCACACCAAACAGGCAAGGGTAAGTAAAGTACTTTGCTGAGTTCTGTGAGCCAATCCAGCAAATTATCGAACCTTAAGAAGGGGCCACGGGCACCTCCAATTCATAGCCGAGCCAGTCAGAAGTATAGGAAGCCTTGGACTTGGAACTGACATCTGCAGGCTTGTGGGACTGAGCTCTTAAGCACTGAATCGAATTGTGGACCACCCGAGTGGTGTGCAGAGAATCCGAGAATGGGTTGCTAGTGTTGGGAAACACTCCAGACTGGAAAATCAAAGTACAGTGTAAACATACAACAGGATATCACGCAGCCTCAAGTGAGAAGGAAATTCTGAAGCAGGCTGCCGCAGGGGTGAACCTGGAGCACATTCCGCTAAGTGAGGCAAGCCAGTCACTGTTTGATCCGACTCCTACAAGATACCTGGAGCAGCCAAATTCCTAGAGACAGAAAGTAGAACGGCGGTTGCCAAGGACTGGGGAGAGGAGGAAATGGTGCGTTTCCATTTAATGGGTACACAGTGTGCCTTTGCAAGACGGAAGGAGTCCTGTGGATGAAGGGTGGCGATGGTAGTAAGGGAAACTGAAGGCGCCCCATGAAAATCGGCTTCTTTCCTTCCTTTTCTTGCTTCTGTTCTTGCTAGGACCTGTACCCCTGCCCTACCCCTGTCTTATTGTAGGGATAATTTACGTCCTCCTCACAAAGGCCAAGTAGTTAATGATTTCTTTGGAGTCTTCCAGCACAATAGGCAACCACTAAGGAGTGAGCAGGAAGGGTCATCACTAATGTCTTCCAAGACCACTGACTCATCACCACCCCTGGCTCCAGGGCATAAGGGACTTACAAGGACACCTAACCACTCTGTTTTAACCAGTTCCCGGATGCCTGAAAAGATGTGTGGACTGGACCGCGTCCTCAGTAAAAAATTCCAGGCCACAGGCAAAAACATGACTCTGTCTTCTTCCCTTTCCGAGTCTCCCAGACGTTCTGTCTGTGTCTGACCTCTCTCTTTGTCTTCAGTAGACTCTGCTCTCACCTCGTCCCTGCTCACGTTTGGTTGCTATCCTCCATGAGAAGCCAAGGACCCTCTTGGCTGGTCCTGCAGGACCCCCTCGGGGTCCCCAGCCCCCATCAGCATGCATTAGTAGCACACAACGTGAATACACGCAATCCAGAGAACTGGACAGTAACAAATGATTACAATGGTAAGTTTTATGGAAAGTGTGTTTTATCACAATTTTTTTAATTAAATATGAAATAAATCACCACTTGGCAAAACCCACAGGGCCGATGGAACAGTGGAGTTAAGACAAAGCACTCAAGGACTTCATCAGAGACATATTAAAAAAGAAAAAACAGGGACGCCTAGGTGGCTCAGTTGGTTAAGCAGCTGCCTTCGGCTCAGGTCATGATCCCAGCGTCCTGGGATCAAGTCCCGCATCGGGCTCCTTGCTTGGCAGGGAGCCTGCTTCTCCCTCTGCCTGCCACTCTGTCTGCCTGTCCTCACTTGCTCTCTTTCTCTCTAACAAATAAATAAATAAAATCTTTTTAAAAAGAAAAAAACAGGGGCACCTGGGTGGCTCAGTGGATTAGGCCTCTGCCTTTGGCTCAGGTCATGATCCCAGGGTCCTGGGATGGAGCCTCACATCGGGCTCTCTGCTCAGCAGGGAGCCTGCTTCCTCCTCTCTCCCCGACTGCCTCTATGCCTACTTGTGATTTCTCTCTGCCAAATAAATAAATAAAATCTTAAAAAAAAAAAGAAAAAACAACGTAATCAAACAGTAGCACAGTTTAACACATATGCAGTGGTTAAGACATACTTAGATCCTACAAAAAGCATGACGCTTTACCTTTAAGAACATTTTTCGTTTGCTTGTGGAAGTGGACATGGGAAGGGGCACAGCTTGAGTTACTGTGACATGGGGTAAAGAGAGCTGTCTGAAATCAGAAAAACTTCCAACACCGTATGTATGGCTCAGCTCACACACCACACAGGGAACTGAGCAAGCTCCAGATGGTTGAGGTGCATGCATGCCTGTGGCTTCTTCCTACGTGGCTCAGTTCAGCCACAGGGGGCGGTAGTGGGCTCACTAGTGTTTCTCACACAAGATTGCACATAAACAAGTACAAAGTTAACGTTATGTTCAAATCATCCCCTAATACATCTATGGCATTGCAACACATTTGCTTTTTAAAGTCAGCACGGCAGAAGAACCAATAGTATGTAGCTGATGGAATTTATCACAAGGATTATGTGATAAAACGCGTATGGAGCTTTCAACAGTGCCTAACATCTAGTAACTGCTCAAAAGCACAGTAGGTGATTGTGGTCGTTGGGATAATGGCAGTGGTCATTGGGATGCCATGGTTATTGTTCATAGTGTTACTACAAAGAGAGTCACCCAGAGAGGGGCCAACTGAGGCTATGTGACCATTTTATAGAACGCAGGATGAGGCACAAAGAATCTGAGAAATCTGTCAAGATCACACAAAAATCTGGTACAAGATGGTTAATTAAAATATATATATATATACATACATATGTATATATATACTGATCCAGAAATTGTATCCCATGTATCTGGTGGTTAATGACTTTGCCCAGGTCAACAGAGCTGTGAGGAAATGCTCTCCACTTTCAGGGAATTGTAGCCCTTTCTAAAAGGCAAAGGAAATGGGTAAAACTTTCAGTTCTGTCTGAAAAAGCAAGACTAATTTTTCTGGTGGTTCCTATTGACATGGAAAGAGAAGATCTGCCCATCAAATGGCATTATACCAGCTGATCAATTTGGTGTCATTCTCATTGAATTAAATCAAATTGAAATGTAATTCCCTTTCCGGAACAAATCCCCTTGCAGGGACTCGCTGTGCAGAAGTGTTTGACCTTGTGCTGGCTGCCTAGAGGGCTTTCCAGAAAGCTAGGGGCACAAGCAGGCCTGCAGAGCTCATACCTTACCAGGCATCACCTTCTTGGCTGACCCTGGGCTTGACCACTACATGCTCCAAGGTCAACAGAAATGCCCAGATAGCTTCTTTTGACCCCTGCTATGGCCAAGGACCTGAATATAGGCTTACCTCTCAGAAACTGAGCTGGCATGCATATAAAGGAGCAAGGAAGAGTCACACTGGAGAGCTCCTAGCACATAGGGAAGCTTTGTATAAATTATGAGTCCTGCTCCACATGGTGGAATTAGAAAGCAATACCCCCTAATGGTAGGGAGAAGGTGTTCCTTGCTCCAGACTATCACAGCCACAAACCAAAGTGCAAGGGTAAGTGAATGATAAGTAGGTAGAACTTCAGTCTCTTTCATCCCCAGACTTGATTTACCCAACCACAGTCAGCTGTGATAGTCAACTCCCCACTGGAGCCACCAAAGAAGACTCAGTTCTGAGAGATCCTTGGAACAGAGGCTCAGCTCTGGCAGAGCATAGGTACTGCTCAAGGTATCCAGTGCTATTGGCTGAACCAGCTACATGGTCCCCACCAAGTCCTGGGAGGCCCTAGGAACAAACCTGCAAAACATTCTCTCCCTGGAGTTCCCCCTGGAACCAGAGACTATTCTTGACCCGTGACCCTCCTGCCCTTTATCCACATTCCCACTCCCTGCCTTGGGAACCAGAAGACCGGGCATGAAATCTTGGTTCTACTGACTAGATGACGGGGGGGCCACAGACTTAATCTCTCTGAGCTCCAGCAAAACAGTAAGAATACTTGTTAGCGGGGTGCCTGGGTGGCTCAGTGGGTTAAGCCTCTGCCTTCAGCTCAGGTCCTGATCTCAGGGTCCTGTGATCGAGCCCCGCATCAGACTCTCTGTTCAGCATGGAGCCTGCTTCCCCCCTCTCTCTGCCTGCCTCTCTGCCTACTTGTGATCTCTGTCTGTCAAATAAATAAATAAAAATAAAAATCTTTAAAAAAAAAAAAGAATACTTGTTAGCAGCACATGGAAGTGGGTATGGAACCTGGAAACAAGGGTACCCTCTGAGAGTTGGGCTAGTAAATCCACACAGAAGGAAGAGGTATGCCATCTGTTGGCATGAACCAAGTGGTGACCTGAAAATGTGACTGAAGAGTTCAGGAAGACCCCCAGATGCCAATCATGGTGGCCGGGGTATGGTCACGAGGAGACAAGACTAAGGAGTGATGGCAATTGAGTAAGCAGGAACCTAATTAGCTAAATCCGCTGGCAAAAGACCGTGTGAGCAGAAAAAGTATGCCTGCCTGGAGCAGAGACAGAGGAGCCTGAGGAGCCAAAAGCTGGCCATATTTATTCTACGATAAATTCACATAGTTGGGGCCAGGTTCAGAGACGTCCCAGCAGCCAACCCCTCAGCCTTCTCAGAGACATCTGACCTCTCATCAACCCTTTCAAGCCATAACAATCCTTAGTCTCAGGGTTGTTATCAGGGCGAAAGAGGAAAGTGCCCAGCACACAGCAGGTGGCAAATAAACTAACACCCCCTCTCACTCTGTTCCCTTTTTTCCTGCAATAATAACCGATGTCGAGTCTTCCCGGCTATGCAGCATTCTAGATCTTCCTGGAGTTCCTGCTCTTTCCTCCTCTAGTGTAACTGTCCTCCCCGTGGGTATACATCCATCATATTCCTTTCCTCTGTGCCCAATGGAGTGCCACTTTTGTTGTCAAGAATGGCTCTCTGTTCTAAACCTAGTGGGGAAGGCAAAATTAATAAAAAATAACCACACAAATATCAACTTGTAACCTCCAAGCGCTCTGAAGCAAAGGTGACAAAACACGTAGTGGCTGCTGTGGTGTGTCCTCCAGTCCCCCCTTCAGGACTGATGCCCTGATCGTCCCAACTGCCCGGAGTGCTGGATATGGAAGCAATCACCTGAGTCTTCCTCAGAAATTTCCCTCAGCCTCCAAGAGCCATCCCGACAGAGGTCACACCCCTTTCCTGGGGACAAGCCACCTCAGTGACTCTAGGAACCTGCCTAACACAACAGATCAGAAGTCTAGTTAGGGGGGTGGTGGCAGCGAGTGGGGCTGTGAGGTCACAGAAAGCTTTCTTAACAAAGATACAATCAAGCCCAAGTCTGGAGGAAGAATGTTCTAAGCCATGGGAACAGAATGTGCTAAGACCCTGAGAAAAGAAGCAAGTTTAAGGCCAGTGGGACTGAGGTACTGAGATTATGAAATATCAGGGAAAGAACAGAAGTTAGGATGGAAATGCAGGGTAGGGCCAGGTCGAGCAGGACCTTCTAGACTAAGTTAGATTAAGGTCTAACCCAAAAGAAAACTTCCTGACCCATGGTTGCATTACTTCTCTAATGCCGCCATAGCAAAATAGCATAGCCTGCCACAGGCTGTGCAGGGAGGCTTAAACAATAGAATTTATTGTCCCCAAGTACTGGGGGCTGGAAGTCCCAGTTCACAGTGTCTGCAGGGTTGGTTTCCTCTGAGGCCTCTCTCCTTGGCCTGCAGATGCCCCCCTTCTTGCTGCCTCTTTACATGGTTGTCCCTCTATGCGCAGGAGACCCAGTGTCTCTCCTTTTTGTCCGGATTTCCTTTTCTTACCAGGATACTCATCAGCCTGGATTAGGGCCCACCCTAATGTCATTTTAACTTAACCACATCTTTAAAAGCCCCTTCTCCCAATACAGTTGCATTCTGAGGTTCAGGGGAGATGAGAGTTAGGACTTCAACATATAGATTTGGGAAGGAAACAACTCAGTGCACAATAGTGATGTTTTCTATATGCAAGGTCCTATGAATGTACAAACCCTAAGTCTCAATAAATAAATAATTTAAGTAGCAACCTTTGTCAAAAATAAAAAGTAGCATTATAATGGACCAGCCCCAGAAAAAGCAAACTATTGGAATATATATGTGTATGTATGTGTATGTATATGTAAGTCATTTCCAGCACATCCTTACTGGCACCCTCTGCTGTCCCTGGTCCCCACTTGTGTCTCATGGGTCCATCCTTCCTCTCTGCTCCCTCCCAGGCCAGCTATCTGCTAAATACTGCTGGAGAACACAGAGTAACAGTACTGCCCCATTACAAATTCCCGGTCTCGGGGTTCTCCCAGGCTGTCGCTGCCCTGCCTTCCTCCTGCTCACCTCTGGCTGCTCTGCAGCTGTGACATCCCTTCCCATTCTCCACTGCTGTCCCCTCAGCTCACCCCTACCCCCTCACTCTCAGAACCCCCTCTGCCCTACCCCCAGGCTGTTGTCCTGTTTCTTTCCTTACTTCCTCCAATCTTTCCAGAGCTAACTAGAGGAAGGCATATGCTGGGTAAAAAAGAAAAGGAGGTTTGGCTCCAGACAGAGATTTCCCCCCACAGAAGAACTTTCTTCTTGGGCAAGTTAACTTTACCTCCCTACTTTTATCTGTGGGAGAATGGTCATCACTTCAAGATGGCATCTTGTCCCACACTGGGTGAAAGCCAAACTCCTCACCATGGCCCAACGTGACCTGGCCCTGTAACTCTGACCCCATCTGCTATCCCTCTCTCCCTGGTTGACTTTGGCTATTCCCAGGACACAAGCTGATCCCCACCCGAGGGCCTTTGCACATGCTGTTCTTTCTGCAGGAGCTTACAGGCAGTCCTCCTCAGAAAGGCCTTGGCCAATTACCCCCATCTAAACTAGCACCCACCCCATCTTTTCTAATTTCTTTATTTTTCTTTGTTTTGCTTATCACTTAACACTCTCCCAAATTATAGGCCTTTGCTTACTTGTTTATTGCCTCTCTCCCTCACAAAACTGCAAGCTCTAGAAGGGCAGGGACTATGTTTTTGGTCATAGTCACTCAAGCACAAGACAATGCTTGGCATGTAGCTGGTGTTCATCAAATTTTGTTAGATGAATAAGAGAAAAAAATCTATGATGGCTAGCTAATGATCTTTCTGTGCTACCAACGCCACCACCACTCCTCTGAGACACAATTACACTCGCCCTTCCATCTCAGTTCTGATATTTGGTGAAACAGAAGCTGCCATCACCTTCCAACATGACCCTCCCCTTGGCCATAATGATGGATCAGGAATTAGGAACATGCCTTGATGTGAACAATCAGAGTCTTTCCCGGGGATATTCCAAACTGCAATCAGGAAAAGGGCAAATTTTCCCCAGAGAGACAAAATGGTGAGGCCAGAAGCAGCTGGTGGATTTTTCCCACAAGGCATGAGAAAGAGAAGTCTAATGCTGTCAACACAGCCCTTCCTAGAACTTGGACACCTGAGCCAATAAGCATCTCTTTGTCTAAGCCAGTAATGCAATTATGACTCTGTTGCTTGCCACCAGAAGAGTTCTGTTGTCCTGACAAATGAATGGGCAGATGCCAATGCCAGGAACAGGGCCAGGGTCAAAGCTGGCATATGATCATTGTTAGGTCCCTTCGTAGGAAGCTCCTATAATTCCAACCTTCTTTGTCTCCCCCTTCCCAACTCAGAAGAGGGTGTCCCTCCTCCTGGGAAAGAACCCCTCCACCCTTCCCTACACAGAACCCTGCTCCTTCCCTTCCTCAGCCAGGGAAGGTGGGGGTGGTGCTCACCTTGCAGGGAAAGAGGGGTTCCTGCAAGACAAGGCAGTACTGTCCCATCTCTCCCCCTTCAGTGCCCAGCAGCAGTGTATGCCCCAAATGCCTGTCTCAGTGGCTGAGCCAGAGCTGAACAGAATGAAGCCTCAGGCTCCTTATAAACTGAAGAGGGCTCCATAAAATGTATAAAAAGGGAAGGGCTTTCTGTATGTAAGGGATTGTGATTGTGGTTTTATTAGCCAAATAGATAACTCTCATCATGAAAGGAGGCTTTCTGGAGTGATGGATGGCTCTGAGGCCCCAGAGGGATGTGGGTATTTCTCAAGGCCGCCAGTCAAACACATTAACTGCATAACATTTCTCTCTCCATGGCAACCGGCTGGGCCTCTGCACCAGGCCCAGCACCTGTGTTCTGAAAGACCCTCAGCCCTCATAGCTACTGCCTCCAGAACCCCGCCATCCGCTGGGCACCCTCATGTGCCCCCTCCTGCCCAACCCCATCCACAGGAGAAAAAAGAACCAATTTGGGGACAGACATGTGCCAGAATCTGGGTCCAGAAATGGGCCAGGCCATGGGCCCCTGCCAACTGGGCCTTGGAACCCCTGCGACATTCTGATTGGCACCGCCTGGCCTCTGTCACCTGCCAGCAGCTCACAGTGAGACTGATGTGGGGGTAGGAAGCCTGCTGGGTTCCCAATACTGAGCCCTTTCATGGTCACAGGGACCCAGAGGCAGGACATCTCTTTCTGTTGTGGAGCTGAGAAAAACAAGAGAGTCGATAAGGTGAAGGGACCAAGGCAAGGTCACAATTTAGCAAGTGGCAGTGTCCCCCCAACATGCCTGATGTCCCAACCCATGCTCTTTCCTCTTTGTGGTCCTGCTTTCTTCCTGGCTCCCCATATCATCAGTGAGCATAGACTGGTATGGGGCTGGGCTCTCTGAAGGGAAGAAGGGGTCTCAGCAGCATCCCCCATACTCCCCTACTGCTCACAATCTCCACCTGGAGAACGGCCATCAGTGCCTGGGAAAACAAATGCCCTCACCCCCTTGGGTGTCAACACAGGCAGGCAGTGAGTGTAGACAAGTCCTTCAAGAAACTCCCTCATCTGGCCGTGAAGGAAGAGAGGGGGTTATGTAGGATACAGGCAAGTGGACTGGACCAGAGGGAAAGTCCATGGAGATGGCTAGGTGGAAGACACCAAGAGAGAGAGAGAATGCACACATTCACACCATGAGTTCTTGAGGGTGGCCATGGGCAGGAAGGCATGGGATCCAGACCAGGGATCTGGAAAAGTCTCCTGCAAAAAGTCAGAGAGTAAATCTTTTCAGCTCTGTGGGCCATATAGTCTCTGTCACAACTTCTCAGCCACCATTGTGGTGAAAAGGCTGCACAATGTGTGTTCCACACTGTGTTCCAATAAAACTTTATTTACAAAGACAGATGGCAGGCCAGATTTGGACCTGGGCCAGGGTTTACCAACTGCTGATCTAGGGTACAGGGTGCAGCTGGTGCTGTGGGAGAAGCAGCCATGGTGGCAGACTTGGAGAGAGGGGAGAACTGTCAGCACAGTGCCATCCACACGGCAGCACACAGTAGGTGAGCACTGAGTGTTGACATGAAACACTGGACTCTGCCACAGGAAGAGAACGTTGGGTAAATTCACAGAGATGTGGTGAGACAGGGAGCTCAAGTGTGAAGGTCTTCACCCTCTAAAGAGAGAAAAGAGAAGAAATCAGGGGGTGTAGACTCAGTGGCTTCATGAAAGAGGGAAAGGCTATCAGAGCAGGTGGACATCAAGTTCCAGCAGCTCTGATAGCTGGGCTCAGTGGGATCCATCAACGCCCACCCTCACCCCCACCCTGGAGAGAGAGCCTCTAGCAGGGACCAGAACACAGAGCAGGGAGGCAGCTGGGAAATCTACTGATAACACAGCCAACAGTGATTAGGTACGAACTGGTACAACAGGCTGGAGATCTGGGCCAACAGACAGAGGCCAGCTGGTTCACAAGCCCAATACTTTCAAATCACTGAACAGGCAGAAGCGATGACTGAGCACGTGCTGCCACCAAGGGAGCACACACGGGCAGCTCTGCAGCGCCAGCAAGCGTCCGGCCTCGAAGTTTCCAAGCTGCTGCCCACCTGTGGCCTGGTGAGGCTGCATGCTTTTCTTGGCTCTTCTGAGGTCCACACAGGGACAGCTCTGGTTTCTCAAAAAATCCACATCCTGGAATCCCTAAAACACTGAAGAGAGGGGGAGAAAGAAGATGGTGGGAGAGACACAACCCAAGGGGACCTGTGAAGAGAAGAGGACCGAGGAGGTTGAAGGCCACAGGAATGCAGGGATGGTATCTCCTTCCTGTGCATCCATATCTATGGTGAGCACTGTCCCTTCAAATGGTTTCTGTGCCGCTGTGACTGAAGATGCAGCTCCGAGACAGTTGCTGTGTTTACTGCTTCTTTGTACTTTGGATCTCCCTCTGCTCCCACCAGCTCTTCTGGCGGAGGCCATCACAAGTGGCCATGCAGGCCGCACAGCTCCATTGGGCACCAACTAAGAGCTACAACAGACACAAGCTTCATACCAACCCAAAGCCTGCCTGCCAGATGCAAGAGGACCGCTCAGGTCCCACCAGAGCTCAGCACACATCACACGGGGCAGTGAGCTCCACTGCCCACCACACCCAGCCTGGGAAGGAAGCCGTGGAAAGGATGTCCATCCAGGACAGAATCACTAGTGGTCAACCCCATTGCTGCCACATGCAGAAAGCTAGGAATGGGCCCTCTGGCAGGGCCCTCACCCTGCCAGATCTTCCAACTTTTTGAGACAAACAGGGTCCAGAGTTTTAAGTGAAATCTCCTGATTTTTGAAAACTTTCCCAAATTAAAAAAAAAAAATACTATGAGGCCAAACAGAACACATTTGTTGGCCAAAGCCAGCCCATGGGTCACCAGTCTGCTCCCCACTGCCCCCACTGTACTGTATCTGCTGTGTCAACTTTATCTCTTTATGCTCACAGGCTGAACCCCACCAGGTAAGCACAAGTCATCCCCATTTAATAAACAAGGACACGGAAACTCAGGGAAGGGACACAGCTAATGAGCACCACAACTGGAGTCTATGCTTTCTGAATTACTCCCTCCAGACCTGAAAGCCTGGTATGAGGGGTTCCCCTAGCCACAGTGTCTCACTCACTGCTCATGTGGGGTGAGGGCTGATGCTCTGATTCAGCTCCCAGAGGGGCTACCCCCCAGCGGGGTCCCTTCTGCATCAGATTTCCCTCCTGCTTGGAGTCAGCTGGGGTTGTCAGCCATTTCCCCAGGGCCTTCCCTGATGGAGCAGGGAGACAGCAACCCCAAACAGCCCTCGGCCTGGGTCACACTGAGAAAGCTGGGAGAAGACCAGGTGGCCAAGGGCCCCAATTAAAACAGAAACAATGGGAGCCCAATTCTCCATCCAGAACCTGGGCTTCTGCTTCTGAGGATGGTTCCCCTTGACTGGGTCTGGATGTTGAGACCATCTGGCCCAACTTTGTTTTATGATCGTTATTATAGGGATGGAACTTTATGATCCAGGAGGATGCAAGCTGAATGTTGTTTCCATTAGGGGAATCGGTAACTTGCTCGCCCCCATGAATGCTGACCAAGCCTGGAAGGTCTCTGGTGGCCAGCCACGGAACTCTGGCCTCAACTTTGACCTGCACGACATTTTTATTAATGACTTAGCTGAAAATATAAAAAACCTATTTACAAAATTTTTGGTTGATAAAAAAAAAAAAGAATGAGCAGATTGCGGAAACATCAACAGGATCCAGATGGCTCTAGACAGGCTGGACTGATGGACTGAATCTAATAAGATAAAATAAAACAGAGGTAAATGTCAAGTCCTGAACTCGGCTTCAAAAAAATCACTGCTCAAGGACAGGATTGAGGTGGGCGGGACAGTAATGGGATTTCGCAGTAGCAAGTTTTAATGAAAGCTGGAGCTTCAGTCAATACAGCGTAGCCAGGACGCTAACAGAACAACCCAGGATGTTCAGCACTGCAGTGTTTATGATGGCATAAGGCAGGAAACTCTCTTTGCTGACAGAGACAGTTTCTCTTCATCTGCACAAATGACAGCTATATACCCATTAAAATTCATGGCATAAGAATATATTAATGACTTATTCTTATAAAATAGTGTTAAATGAAAAACAGCAGGTTACAAAGTAATATGTGCAGTTTGAGCCACTTTTTTTTTTTTTTTTTTTTTTTTAGTGAGAAAAAACCTGCGGAAAGATACCGCAGGGCGAACTTGGCAACACCAGCTGGTATCAGGGGCGACTTGGGTAGGGGGGCAGGGTTAGGTCTTAGTAAGTGTGTAAAGTTTGTCAAGGTTTTAGAAAGTTAATGCAATCCTCTCACATGTAGAATTCTAGTGTCTAAAAAGTTGGAGGAGCACATGGGTGGCTCAGCCGGTTAAGCGTCTGGCTTCAGCTCAGGTCATGATCCCAGGATCTCAGGATCGAGTCCCACATCAGACTCCCTGCTCAGAGGGAAGTCTGCTTCTCCTTCTGCCTGCTGCTCCCCTGCTTGTGCGCTCTCTCCTTCCCTCTCTTTCACCCTCTGACAAATAAATAAATAAATCTTTAAAAAGTTGGAGAACAAAGTTCTGCTGGCCTTTGGCACAACCGAACCTGGGGTCTCCAGGTGCCTCCCTTTAACAAAAGACACCTTGGTGAGTGATAGCCCGTGAGAGCAATTTGTGCTCAGTGCTGACAGTGTGACCGGATGTGTACGAAGTTCTTGTAATCAGTTATCCTATTCAGTGGTTTCACCTGTGCTTTCTCCATTTTACCGACAAGGTTCAGAGAGGCCAAGGAACTTGCCTGACATCACACAGCTAATGACCAGCAGCACCAGGATTTGCATTTCGAAAGGGAAACTGCAAAGAGACAGACGGCTTCCCTGCAAACACTACACGTGCTTCCAAGCACAAGGCTTCACCTATAGACACAACCCGGGAATCCTCAGTGTCAGGACTGGCCCCTCGGGGTTCTAAATGTCTCCAGGTTCCCCCATCTCGGGAGATACTGGGAAGGTGCCATGGGAACTGACTGTTGGAGCCCTCCGGACTGAATTTCAGAACCCCAGACTCTGTCATTAGGATGCTGTCTCATAGAAAGTGAAGAAATTTCAACTGTCAGATTTGGGGGAAATTAAAGAACATGGGATTTGGCTTGGGGGGAAAGCTAGGAAAGTTAGCACAGGATGATGTAAAAAAAATTAGTCACATTCTCCCACCTCAACCCAGCCCAGCCTCTAGGATTCAGTTTCAGCTCCTTCTCCTCAAGAACTGAACAGCCTAGAAGATCTGTAACACCTTGGGTGCCAGCCCATAATGGGTCAGCCAAAGGGTCTCTCCTACCTCAGGGGAATTTCCTTTAAGGGAAGAAAACCTGTGGCAGTGGGCCCGGAGAACCCATCAGCAGAGCAAGGCCATCTGCAGTGCGGGGAGAGGGGAGGCGGTTCTCTCTGGGCACACCTTTCCTCCCGGGTGTGGGATCAGAGCTCTTAGCTCCCCCTTCCCATCTTGGAAATAGGGGGACTCACCGGAGGTGGGGGGGAGACTCGTGCCGTGTGAAGCTGGAGGGTAGAACCACTTTCACAAGCAAGAGCAAGAGAAGCATATTCCAGCTCCCCGCCAGTGACATCCTGGGGTGGGGTAGCACTGACCTCCAAAGCGGGGCCTCCTGGTGGGCAGGCATTCAGCAGATGCTGGACGGTCACTGGTGGTCAGACACAGCAGAGAAGAGATTGGTGCCCTCCACACTGAAGGTCGTGAGGGTCGGGACTTTGGGTTGTTCCACATTATTTCCCCAGGTCCTTAGCACATAACCTCGATGACAGTAGATGCTCAAAAAAATATCCGTTGAGTTAACTAATTAATTAGTGTGAGGAAGGGTTAGACCGGGTTGCCACCAAGGGTCCTTCTGGAACTCTGACACTATGACCCCGTGGAACTCTAAATCCATGTCTCTAAAGTCCTGATTGTGTTCATCAAGACTCATTTCTTTCACTGTCTGTGCCCTTGCTCGCCACAACAGCTTCGTTCAGGCCACGTATGTCGCCCTCGCTGCTTCACACGGAAGCCCCACGTGGCACGCTGTGATGCCACTGTGCCGCAAGGCCACCCACCAAGGCCCAGAAGCTGCACACTGACTGACTTGCAGTATTTTACATTTACAACATAGGCAGCTATGAGCACGGGGCTGCAAACAAACCCTTGTTTGTTTGCCTTCTCAGTTATTTCCTTGGATTCTACTTTGCAAAAGGGAAGTGTTGGATGTTGTCACCCAATGGGTGACTGGCTTTTCTGGCAGATTTGGAGCCTTAAACTCGAGTTTAATGCAGCTGCTCTGCATTGTAGTGATTTCCCAGCCCCACAGCAGGCAGACAATAGGACCAAGAAACTTCTCACTCAGACACTTGCTGTACGGATCGTCCCAGACAACTGAAGAGCTGGAGGACTGTTCTTCTATTTATTCTGATATCATCCCTGAGTTACAGAAGCCAGGATCAATGTCCTCCCTCTTTGCACACCCTTTCCCGAAGCTCTTCCAATACAATAGCACAGTCTGGGAGCTGGGTCCCAGGAGGATGTCTCCTGGCACAAAATGGTTCTCCTGAAGTTCATTGTTTATTTCCTTTCTTCTTACAGCTGGGGATGAAGGGGGTGGGGGCAGGACTGCAGAACAAGACACACAGGCATCTGTCCCTCTGTGAGAGTTCTCACTTCAGATGGTAAGGTTTGTAGACCTCGGACACGTCGTCTTGAAAGGGAAGCAGAAAGGGAAGCAGAAAGTCATGTCTGGGTTTCCTAATCCAATATAAATGGCCATAGCCGACTCTTGCCCAGCAAAGTCAAATGGCCAAAACTTTAAATGGTTTCTGGCATGTAGGAGCCCTCCTGCCACCCAGGAAGGCAACTCTTAGCATGGGCATCCGTCCGTGCTAGTGTAACGGCCACGTAACGGGACCCACAATCTGCTGGAATGTTCTGTGCAGGTAGCGGTGTATTGACGGATTGGGCGCACTTCCCAGCAGATGGAGTTGTTACAGAGGGGGACTGAATCCCCCCACGATGAGGTAGTGAGCTCAGGGTGCTGCCCGTCCCCCTGTGTTCCCTGTTAGGATACCTTCCCTGGGTGCTTGCTTCATTACAATCTGTCATGCAAAGGTTTTTCTTGCAGTGTATTCCGGGCTAATTTTAGAAATTTGTTTTCACCTTCCGACATTGATTCCTGGGGCAGCTTGCAAGCTGTCTGGAATGAAAAATCAATGGTGACAGCAGCGGAGTGGGCTCGGGTTCCTCATTAACCTGGAGCCCTGAGCAGCCCCAGCCCCATCTCCTCCCTTAGGGCTAGCTCTGGGCTAAAATGGGCAACCAGGAAGTTTTTCTTTGGTGCCCTTGGCCTTTCTGTTCTGAGCCCTTTCAGTCTGCTCACTCCCCCCTTCTTTCCCAAAATTCACTCTCCACCAAGCATGGAGAATGGGATGTGGGTGAAGAAACAAGATCCACTGAGTGCCTACGCGTATGCCAGACACTAGGCTAGGCTGTTTACCTGCATCGTCCCATTTAAGCCTGCCAATAATTCTCAGAGGTTGGCATATGCCCCCATTTCACCGAATAGGAAACTGAGGCACGAAGAGACCAGGAAACAAGCCCAGTGTCACACAGTAAGGTGGGAACTAGATGATGCCTCTCTGACTCCACAGCCCAAGCTCTTGGCATTACACTCCATTACACTGATAACCACCACTGTGCAGAAACTTAGGAGCAGGTGTCTGGGAGAGCAGCATCCCCCAGGGACACAGAAAGTGTGCTTTCGCCCTGTACCCAGCCGCCCCCACTCTACTGAGTTCTACACCCAGGGACTGGCCCTAATGAAGTCTTTGGGGACATCTCGATGTGCTCCTGAGTCTGGGCTCCACCCACGAGAGGCAGTGGAAGGAGCCAAGGAGGTTCTAATTGAGAATCCACAGATCCCCACAGCAGAATCGCAGCCCTCTGGCCTGAGGTCATCTGAAAGATTGTGCAGAACAGAAAGTGGATACTGGAGGTCTCTGAAACGAGTTAAAGAAAGCAGAGAGTGAGGCAGTGAATTCCAGAACGGAGAAGGAGGTGATGCAGGAGAAAGTCAAGATCAGCCTTGTTCAGTAATTTAACTAATGTTAAATTTTAACCACATTTTTAAAAGTAAGAAGGAACAGGTGAAATTAGTATTGATGAGGTGTTTAACTCAGGATATCTCAAACGTTATTTCAACATATAATCAATATAAAAACTTGTTAATGAGACTTTACATTTCTTGTACGAAGTCTTTGAAGTCCCATGTATATTTTACACTATGTACAGTCCATCTCAGGTCGGAGGGGCTGATTTCAGGTGCTCACTAGCCCCCCCCACCCCGTGGTTAGTAGCTACCACACTGTGCAGGACAGGGCGAGAGCCATGATTTTTAAATTATATCCCATGGAACCTAGCCCTCCTCAGGAGTGTTTCAGGGATTCCCGAAATGCTTGGCTTTATTTTCACTTTTAATGGATTTAAACTCTTTAAATTAGCAATGTTTAAAAATTCACACATAGAGATGCCCCGTCCCAGATTTTAACACATTGGAGACAATCAATAGAAAAACATATTCATACTTGAGAGGAAATATTAATTCATCCTCTTGCAGAAGAAGTTGTTACTGTAAACATCTCTTAATCTGCTTTAAATATGAGTAATTTATATTAGGTTTCAGTTAAGTGGTAACAATATGACCAACACATACCCCACATTTGGCCATGTGCATGGCATCACCTCATGGTGATGGGCATCATGAACATGGTGATGGCCATGTTCATGGGCATCACCTCAAATCCTCACGACAAATCTTTGGGGCGGGTAATATTGTTCTCTTCATTTGCAGAAGAAGATGCTGAGACTGGGCTCTTCAACAAATTGCCCGAGGTGGCAGACAAGCAACAATGTCGGAATTCGAACTCAGCCCTAGCCTCCCTGGTGGTCTAGTGGTTAGGATTCGGTGCGCTCTCTCTCTCTCAAACCCAGCCCTGGATGTCTACCTTCTAAAGCAAAGCCCTATAAGCACCAGACTCCAATTAAAAACAGATTCACCCACCATGCCAGTCTAAACTCCGAATCCTCTCAAACTTCAGTACCTTGTGTTGACTTCTCCCTTATACCCAGACTAGGTCAGCACCCTCTCGTGGGGTCCCTCCACATATGCATACACACCACACAGCATTCTGTCTAGTTTGACCAACACTTATTGGCACCACAATGTGTCAGTATTAGCTGTGTTCCCTTTGTAGCTGAGATGAAGCTTCTATATCCTGCTTAGCTCCCAACCATCTGGGAAGAGGTTGGATCTTATCCTGTAAATGATATGAAGCTAGTAAAGGATTTAAGCAAAGGGGTGACAACAAAGACCAGATTTGTGTCTTAGAAAGCTCCCTCTGCTAGTTTCAGTGAGGGTAGATTGGAGGGTGCCGGGCTGGAAATAGGAAACCAATGAGCAGCTATTTGAGTGGTGACAGTAGGTATGAGAGAGGACCATAGTGGATGGAAGCACTGGGTCTCAGTGATGCAGTAATCATTGAATGGGGGCAGCAGAGAGAAATCGGGAGATGATTCTGATTTCTGGTTTTAGTAGCGAGGTAATGGTGGGACCATTAATTGAAATGGGAAATACAGGTGGAAGGTTTGGGTCAAAAGGAATGAGTAGACATGATGAGTTTAGATTTTAATATTGGGGTTGACATTGTAACTGACTGTTCAACATCCATTCAACCCCTCTGCCATCTGTCACAGAAATGCAGTCTTGGGAATTCACTCTGATCCAGGATGGACCCTAACTCACCCAATCACAATAAGCCATTCCCATGATAATCCCCTGTGCCATGACTGATACTGAGCATAGGTCTAAACCAATGAGCACATAGCCTTTCCCTTTAGACTTCATTGGTGTAGAGATCATAAACTGACCCATTTTGACCCTAGGAAAGCATCTTTCTTTGACAGTCTTGGGAGAGGAGCTCCCTTCTGATGAGAACAGGAAAACAAGTAGTTCTGATTGCTACCAGCAGCTCTCCAAGTCAGGAGGCTTGGGATAAGGCAATTTGGGGAGAAGAGTATAATGGAGAGGGAGAAAACCCTGGACTCTGGACAACTCATTGGACCAATGGATCAAGCCATGCAAAAGCTCAAACTACCCTCTAATGTGAACTATTACATTTCTTTATTGCTTTAGCTACTTTGAGTTGGGATTTCTGCTATGCACAGCCTCAAGCTTCCTAACAGATATGGATATGGTGAATCAAGGAGACCATTACATGGAGTATCTAGGAGTTGGGCAACACAACATGTCCAGGGTGACCTACAGGACACAAAAGAAGTGGTGCCCATCAGGCAGATAGATTGCTCTTCAGTCTGAAGTGCAGGGAAGAAGTCAAGCTGAAGGTACACTTCTGGTGTCATCAGATGGGATGTAAACTTAGAGAAAGTCACCAAGACAGACCAAGGAAATCACATAGAATGTTAAGAGGGGAGAAGGGCAGGGTCAAGGGCAGAATCCTGGAAATCACTGACTCTCTCCTTTTCTAAAGAAAACAAAGGAGTAGAAGGAAAGGAAGGAGAAGTTCTCAGTATGGGGAGGAGACTGAAAGAGAATGACCATAGATGTAGGGAGAGGAGAAAAATAGAAGTGAGAGGGGAGGGATGGGATAACTGATGAATGAAGAAGAACACTGTGGAAAGAGACAGACACAGAAGGGGAATACTAATTTAGATGCAGGTCAAGCTGCTGTAACTACGAGACTCATGAATAAAGCAGCTTCAATAAAATGGGAGTTCCTTTCTCTCCCACATGACAATCCAGAGGGAGAGAAGGTCCAGAGCAGTAATCAGTTCTTTTCCACAAGGTCTCAAGGGTCCCAGGTTCCTCTGACTGGTTGCTGAGCCATCCACAGGGTCTGGCCTTTGTCCATGTTGATCACTGGTACTTTCCAACTTCCAGCCCATGAAAAAAAGGTGTCCCTTTCCATGTTTGGTGCAAACAGCTTCCATAGAAGGATGCAATCTGGACAGAAGTTGCAAGAACATCCTTTTGGCAAGAACTGAGCCCTTGGCCACACTTAACTGCAAGGAAGATTGGGAGAGAATGGACATTTGGGGGCACTTAGCAAGCTCTGGCACTGGGTTCTAGAAAGTTGTAGTAGGTGCTATATAGGCAACAACCCCCTCTACTCCTCAAGTTTATCATCTAGGCTTATCTGCATTAATACCTTAATGCAGTCTTACCAGTAAGATCTTACGAGTAAGTCTGAGGATCTAACATATAGCTTGGTGACTATAGTTGATAATACTGTATTGCATAACTGAAATTTGCTGACAGTAGATCTTAAACCTTCTCACCAAAAAAAGAGGAGAGGAGGTAACTATGTGAGGTGATGGTTGTGTTAATTAACTTGACGGTGGTAACCCTTTCACGATGTGTATGCATATCAAATCAGCACACTGCACACTTCAAATACATTACCACTTTATTTGTCAATTATTCCTCAGTAAAGCTGGGGAAAAAACTTAGAAGGGACAAGAAGAAAATATCTAAAAACTTGAACACATGGAAGGAAATGGATAATCTTAGGAAACCCTGAAGAATTTCAGGCTCTCCAATCACATTTCAGCTACCACCCCCTTGCCCACTCCGGAGATGGCCTTGCAGCCCAGTGAATGCTGCATGATCTAGTGGTGTCCAAGCACTCCTGGCCCTGCCTCCTGGCCCATCAGCTCAGCTCTGGGAATGCACACCACAACCAGGCAGAAAGAGGAAAGCATCACATTCAGGTGCTTTATACTATGTAGGTCATGATTCTTTTTTCTGCTTTTTATCTCCTCCTAACCACTGACTCTCTCCTTAAAACTTCTCCCCCTGGCCTGACTGCTGCTTAAAGCTATCCCTTTATTTCCGTCCTTCTCTTCACCAATGCACGCACCAACTTACTCCCAAACCCCCTGCAATCTGGCATCTGTCCCGTCACTTGGCTGAAACTCTCACCTGGGTCATTAAATTTAATGGTCTTTCCTTGGCCTTCTTCCTGCTCCACCTGGCTGGGTCTTGTGAGACACAATTGGCCATCCCTTCCTTGAAACTCTACCTGTGTTGGTTGCTGTGATGTGCCACTCCACACTCCTGCCCTCCCTTTCCATCTCCTAGTCTTCCCTATGTCTTTCTTTCTATGATTCCTCAAAAAACACACAGAAGCTGATGCAACTTCTATATGAGGCAGTCATCCTGCTATAGTGAAAAAGACATCACCTCAAACCCCAGACTTGTCCCCTCTTTGCTGTATAATCTTGACCAATTACCTAGCCCCTCTGAGTCCATTTCCTCCCTGGGAAAACAGGGATGCAAATACCCCTCTCCTCAGGCTTTGTATTATCAGGCAAGGCAAGTGCTTAAAAAACAACCCCAAAACTTCAGAGGCTTAACAATAATGTTACAGTTCAATGAATGAGGAGAGGCTAGAGGATACTACAAAAGATTACACAGGAATTGGACCTAGTGGCCCTACCATCCTCTAGGGTTCAGGGTCCACCACTGGATTTTCTGTTTCAGCCGAGGACATGAGAAAAGACTGAGCAAGTGCATGTATAAGATTGTGCATGATATTTTTAGGGGACAGACAGAGAGGTAACATAATATTACTCCCACTCACGTTCCATTGGCCAGAACTCAGTCACATGACTTGATCTATTATCAAGGGATGCTGGGAAATGTAGTTCCAGTAGGAAAAAGGGGAGAATCTAAGGAACACATAGTATCCATCTATCTATGGGTTGCTGTGAAGATGGAAATCACAGAAGTGAATCCTGTGACCTTTCTGGAACATAGTAGATGTTATATGAATAGCAGCCTTTAGTAGTCATTTTATTACTATTTGCCAACTTTCCCCAGTGTTTAAAGTCTGTACAGGAAAAGGCTGAGATAAATAAGGAGACTGAGGGAGCAGACAGAAACTAAAGAGGAAACAACTCTTGTGGATAGAAATGCAAGTGCAGGCCAGGTTTGAGGTGCAGGTAAAAGTCCAGCAGGCAGTGTGGGTAGGGGGCTCATGGGGAACAGAGAGCCCAATGGCACTGAGCACAATCTTTGATTTTCCCACTAGCCCTGACTCCCACCTGAGCCAGAGGGTTTAGAAAGATCTGAGTTTCCTTGGAAACCATTTCTCTGGCCCTCTCTGCACGTTATCAGCCAAGTTGGTTGTAATCAAACCCCCACGGGGCAGAGAATGAGCTCTCAAACTGCCATCCTGGGGTTCCATCCAAATTACTTGCATTCCCTATTTAAATTGGTAATTTCCCCCACAAGTGCTCTCCCTGCCCATCCCGAAGATTTACTGGTAAGGGGGAGCTCTAGGCATGCACCCAGACACAACCCAGGGTTCTTGGGAGTACCTCCAGGCAGCCACAGCAGGCCAGGACCTTTATCTTGAGGTGCCTGAGCAGTGAAGGAGAAGAACCTATATGGGCTGTACCCCGTGAGTCACTCGAGAATGATGGGCTCCATTATCTAGACTGGATTTCAGGAGTACTGACTGATTTACCTTTTGCAGGTACACACTTTGGGAAGGGATAGAGCCTGGGCCAGGACACCAGATAATCTTAAAGTACTCAGAGCCAAGGCCACAGGACTAGGGGACATCTGTGGAAGTTCCAGAGTGTCAGGTAGAGAGATTTCAGGAGCTTCTGAGGCTACTCAGCTCCATTTCTTAGTCACAAGCCAGCCCTGTCACCAGTGGGATTATAGAAAGTGAGAGTGGACCTCATCCCCTTTCTTCCAGAATGGGCAGAAGGCCCATCTAAAACAAGGACAAATACCCACAGACCCATGCTTAGATAGCCACATACACGCATGTGTGTACATGTGAGTACATACATATTGGAGAGCCATAGTTGTGTACAAATAGACACATACCCATGTGCCTAGACGTCATGCACACCAACCCCCTTTGCCGGGCACACCAGGTGTGTTTGTGTTCCTGCTGGACCCAGGGTCAGGCTGCAGCACATGGCGCACAACCACACACACCAACCTCAGTATACATCTATGTTCATGCCCCAGATCGGCCAGCCATCACCGCACAACCCATGACTGACATGTGGACTCGGACACCAAGGAAGGGAGAGCTGGGCCAGGAGGGAAACCCTGCTTCACAAGCGGCGAAGCTGGGGACAGTCTGGATTCCAGATAACTAGACAGATCCAAGGAGCTGTGGCAAATTGAGTCTCATAACAGAGGCACCTGGGAGTCCAGTCTGAACCTGATAGCAGAGACAGGGCGTGGAGCAGCTGGGAGCGGGGGGGCGGGGTGGGGGATTCCTTCCTGGGTGAAACAGGTTCCCAGACTGCCTGGAGAACTGCAGGGACCAGGTACCACCCCCTCCAAGGCCTTACTCCCAAAGCTGAAGCTGGATGTTAGGGCCTTATTCCAGAGAAGAATAGGTAAAAACCAGGAACCCGCCATTGGCCTGGACACCTGCAGTGAGGGGAGAAACTGAGCTGTTGGCGTCGAGTGCCTGGGACCCCCCAGCTCTCAGATCCTGTGTCCAGGAAGCATAGTTGGTACCAGGCCCACCCACTGCCATGTTGGGCTCTGCACCCAGAGCCAGACTGGGTCAGGGTAAGCTCAGGGTGTTGGCAGGCCAGGCCTGTGGACTCTAACGGTATCTACAGCTGAGAAGACTGGGGGAAGACAGACCCCCCCCTCCAGCTTCTGAGCCAGCCAGACCCTGAACTCTGTTATTCCCTTTGCTGCAAAGAAGACAACTGGATGACTCACCCTCCACCCCCAGAACCTGCCCCTGGGGTTCCTCCTCCCCCTCAGCTCTGAGGATCTTGGTCATGCATGCTCCCTGGTGTCTCTTCTCACTGCAAGGAGCTGGGAGCCAAACCACACACCTGAGAGGGATGGGAAGCAGGTGTTGGATTCAACGGAAGAGAATTCCACAGAGCACCACAGCCTGCCTGCTCCCTGAACAGACAGGTGTGAGAAGAAATGAGAAATCCAGCAGGGAGAGCACAAGCAGCTGTTTACAGCTGGGACTCTCTGCATCTTCTGGCAGTCTGCTGTGGGGAGGAGAGAGAGGCAGGTGAAATTTCTGAACACTCAGTATCTCTTTGCCACCCAGACTGACCCTCTCTCTCTCTTTCTGCCTTTATATATGTTACTGCTTAGAATATTCTTCCACTTCCCTATCTCCTGGAAAACTCTTATTTAACCTTCAAAACCCTGTTCAGGTCTCCCCTCTGCTATGAAATCTTTCCCTACCCTAGCACTCACCCTGCCTAATGAGTTATTCATTCCCTCCTCCAGGCTACCATCTATTCCTTTGGGGATGTCTGTCTTCCCCACTTGACTGCAAGCTCTGGGAAGGGAAGGAGATGTGTGGAATTTGTCTCTGAATGCCAGCACCAACGCAGGCTCTGCCAGAATATGTCCAGGAAAAGCAGTGACACCCAGCAGTTGACACAGTGAGCTCTGGAATAAACCCAACTTGAGTCCAAGTCCCAACTCTGTGTCTTCTCCTTGTGGGACTCGGTCAAATTGTTTCAACTCTCTAAGCCTCAATGGCCACACTGAAACACTGAAAGAATAAAATGAGAAATAAAAGAGAAAATTAAAATGCAGAGGTTAGCCTAGAACTGGGCACATTAATTACTTTTATGATTGTCTCACGAACATCTACACTGTCAATTCTTTGCTGGAAAGTCCTAATGACCCCTCACACAGTCCTTTTCCCAAGAAATCTCACCAGTAAATGAATACAATGAAGTGTGCCAAGTCCCATAACAGCCCAGAGAAGGAACCACTTACTTTAGCCGTGTCGTGTTCTAGTGGTCACATTCATTGTCTTGGGGGTTAGAAAGTCCCAACTTCAAATCCCAACTCTGACAGTAACTAGCTGTGTGAACTCAGGGAAGTTATTAAAATGCTCAGAAACTCTGAGATATATTGGAAAATTAGCAATACAAATAATGATAAGCATGTACAAATAATATAATATAAAACATGTGGGACGCCTGGGTTGCTCAGTCGGTTAAGCATCTGTCTTCAGCTCGGGTCATGACCCCCAGTCATGATCCTAAGATCATGTCCTAAGATCAAGTCCTGCATCAGGCTCCTTGCTCAGCAGGGGATCCTGCTTCTCCCTCTGCCTGCTGCTTGGCCTGCTTGTGCTCTCTCTCTCTCTAACAAATAAATAAATTCTTTAAAAAAAAAAAACTTGTTAGAGAGTAAGCAAAGAAGATTCCCAGAGAAGGCAACATCTGGCTTTCACAAATGAGTAGTTTTCCAGGGAGAGAGGGGATGTGAGGGCATTTCCAGCAAAAGGAACAACAGGTTAAACGGCTGGTGAATCCAAAGGACAATAACAAATGTGGTGATTCTGGATCACAGTGTGTGAAGGGGAAATGGCAGAAGAGGACCCAGAAAGAAAGGCAAGGGCCAACCACACTTATGCTAAGTGGTTCCAGGCACACACTTCTGATGACAACAGACTCTTTTCTGGAATGTGCCTGGTACTTGTTTTAGAGGCTCAATAAGTATTTGTGGGAAAAACAAATAAATGAGTTAGTGGCCCAGACAGCCTGACCCACAACCCTTTCTCTGCTGGAATTCCAATTATACTATGAATTAGCCCAACGGGCCTGGGCATGTCATGTAATCTCTCTGGGCCCTGTTTCTTCATCTGAACTTAGAAAGGGGCTGGACGGAGTCACCATGCCTTCTGCGGGGAGTGTCTGAGGGGTAGATGAGAACATGCCACTGTGTGTTACCCTCACTGTCTCGGAGAGTGACCCTTTTGAAAACAATGACATAGTCCATTATGAACATCTTCACACCAAACTCCGTTCTAGGTACATTACCTCATTCCATCTTCTGAACATCTCCATTACGAAGACTTTACCATCTCACTTTACAGATAATGCACTCAGAGAGCATGCCCGTGTCACACAGCCAGAGTCTGACCCAAGACCCAAAACCCCGTCTTCCTCACTCCAAAGGCTTGCCACCACTTTGATGATTGTTTTAAAGCAATAAAAACTCTTTCATTAAAAAAAAAAGATTTTATCCATTTATATGAGGGAAAGAGAGAGAGTGGGGGAGGGGCAGAGGGAGAAGGAGAAGCAGACTCCCCACTCAGCAGAGAGCCCGATGCAGAGCCAGATCCCAGGACCCCAAAATCATGACCTGAGCCAAAGTCAGACGTTTAACCAACTGAGCCACGTATGTGCCCCAACTCCTTTTTTTAAATGAAATATGACATTGATGGGAACCCCAGTTATTAAAACAATTACAGGCAGAGCTTCTCCTGTGGAAGCAGGAGTAGAAGGAGAAACACCCCCTGCTCACTGCTCCTTGCCCTCCCTCACTGACCCAACCACTCACCTCCCCAGCCCCTGGGCTCCAAGGAGCACAGGCCCACTGCACTTCATTCCCTTCCAGCCAAGCCCCATGGCCCAGAAACTTGAACAGAAGTTAGATCCATCAATGGGCCTGACATCAGAAGAGCAATTCCTGTGCCCTGCAGCTCACAGAATAAAAATGTATTCCTTCTGATCCCTATCCAGTCTCCTGATAAGCCAGCCCTGCCATGTCTTAATATTCTTCCTGCTAAGGTGCCTGAAGGTCCCTCAGATGTCTGGTTCCAGCCTGCTAATCTTTGAACTTAAGACATACTAAGCACCCAGTAGTTGACTTAATAATTTGGGAGACTTGAAAGGCAGTCCAGGCAGCGGTCAGCCAGCTCTCCTCCACAGAAAATCTGGAAGGGCTGGACACTCTCCCTAAGAGCTCCTCTCCAGGGATGGCTGCTTGAATCAAAGAGTTAGGGATCATGACAAATTTGTTTGCAGACACAATAGTTTCATGTTATCAGGCTGTCCTAGGAAAGGGGGAGAGGAACAGGTCACCTACATCTCTATCAGAGGCCATGTCCTTGGACATGTAATAATCAGCTCTACTTGGCTTAGCATCATCAGAGGCTGGAACTGTGCTCTATGTCAAGGCTCCATGGCCTTAAATCCATGTCAGAGACAGGCGATTCCCTTGCCCTCTGGCTGAGGACAAACCACTGCCTTCAAGCTTCAGTGAGTCCCTACTGGCCCCGACTCCCTTCCTAAAAAGATGAAGGTACCACAGGTGTGCTTACCTTCCATCTTCTTGACAATTCCACACATCTTCCACCCCATCTCAGAGGGAGAAGGCTCCCTTCTTCTGTCCAAGAACAGTCTGGCCATCAAGTTTGCAACTCCGCACACCTCCCCTGCACCTAAAACCCTTCCCTTGCCCTTTGACAACAGCCTCAAGGACCACACCTACCCTCATGCTAAAGGTGGCCTTCCCAGGATGGCCTTAGCCTGGATGGGCAGATCTGGATTCAAGTTCAGGTTCTATCACTTACCAGCTGCTTGACCTTGAGCCTGTCCTTCCACCTCTGCATCTCAGTTCCCACATCTGCAAAGTGGAAAGTGGAAATAACAGCTCTCATCTCAGAGAAAGGACTGCTGAGAAATGAGATAGTGTGCTTGGAAGGGCTCAGCACAATGCTTGTCCTTTCCTTACTCAAGGAAGCTCATTAGAAATGCAGGACCCCAGGCCCCCTTGAGGTATGCAAAATCGGAATCGACATTAATACTTTTAAAAAGCAACTCAAGTCTTTCTTATGTGTAGGCAGAACCACAGCACCATTTGAACCTCTAGATTTATCTCATCTCCCTTCGGGAGAGAAATAATTGACAAGAATGTGTGAGTTCCCCTGCATCTCCCCTTCCCTTCCCCTCACCTTCTCCAGGAGCCAAACATCCACAGGGTAACCTCTGGTGTCCTCCCCAGTTGTAACTTACTCTATCCACCTAGCCAGTTCCCTCTACTCATTCTGCCTGGCAATGGGCACCACTGCTGCCAAATCCTCCTGAAATACATGTTGTGAGTTTACTGGGGGATTGGAAAGGAAATATGTAATAAGCCTAAAAGAATACCTGACACATGGAAGATACCTAATAGGGGGTAGGTATTATTATTACCAGCTGTGTGACCTTGACATCCCTGAGCACACCAGAGCCTCAGTTTTATCACCAGCACCCAACACACAGCACTAGGTGAAGTGAAGTGGGTCTTACGGTGTGAATTCAGTCTGACTCTCAATTCAGAAGAGATCCTCAACTCAGGAGAGATGGCCAAATCTAGGATCAGCCATCGAAGAGGAGAGAGTACAGATGGAGATGAGCCCAGGTATAAGAGCAGGTAGAGCCAGGGCATGTGTAAGGAATAAGGAGGAGACCAGCTTGGTGGGAACAGGAGACAGGCCAAGGAGAAATGGATGAGACATACAGAAGGGTGGTGACAGCAGAGGACCTGGAAGATCAAAGTAAGAAGTTTGGGTTTATTCCACAGGCACTAGGGAACCACTGGGGGCTGGAGATCAGGAGGTAGAGTGGCACAGAGTGCAGAGACTGATCTAGGCAAGCTGTAGTGGTAAAGAGGGTGAATGGCTCCAAGAGATATTGCTGGAGTAGAATGTATAGGGCTTGTGGACCAGTTGGATGTAAGGAGGAGGATGGAGAATCAGTCTGGGAGGATGGAGAATCAGTCTGACAACAAAGCTGATGACATCAGTGACAGAATGGGCAGCATGCAGACATGGAACTATTTTCAAGTGGAAAGTGATGGGTTTGGTTTCAGAACTTCATCCCTTCATCCAATCAGAATGCTAAGCTCTGTGTGGGGTTCTGAGTATATCATGGTGTGCCAAACAGTTTCTGCCCTCCTGAGAGGTGCAGCCTGGTGATAGGATGATGCCAAGGTGCCTATGGGACCCCCAGCTAGAGATGTCCAGGGGAAAATTCAGAGAGATGTGAGGGCTAAAGAAGGTTTTGGTGTCATTTTCCCAACTGCCCTGGACATACATTTTGAAAAGCACCAAGAGCTGGAAAAGTCATTGGAGCTTTTTTCAAGGGCCAGACTTCACCCCTTTATTTCTCTCAGTACCCAGCCAAAGCCACTGCCACCTCCAGTTGCCCTCTGCAGGGTCCTCTCCAAGGTAAGCACAGCAGAGGCAGATCCCTTGGAGGTGCCTAGCATGCCCAGTGGGCAGGGTTTCTGGCCTCTTGATTACTGGCTGGTGAGGAGTCTTACCAGATGATTGTGTTCATCTGATTAGCAATTCATGCTCTCATGAGCTGAGCAGAGACACGGGCCAAAGAATCTGGCTGAACAGAGAAGCCTTGGCCCTCCATGTGATGTAGGTGAGGTTCTTCTTCAGCACTGCCCTCCCTTCTCCCACACACTCCTTTGTTTCCACTGTACATTCTGTTCCCTGAACTTCTCTAGAATGCCTCATGTGCTAACTGGTCAGTGACTCCTCCACCCTCCTAAACTCAGACTCTTACTTCCCTCTCTACATCGGCTCTAGCCCCTGTCTTCCAGCTCCCCCAGACTCATCACACACCCTTCTGGCCCCTGTAAGCCCAGTTAAGTCAAAAAAATCCACAGTTAATTAAATACTAAGCACTGGGCATTAGGGTAGATCATTTGGAGGTAAAGTGATGAATGATACTACAGAATTGTATTTTTGTGTGCCCTAATTGCGTGCATACAAGATATAATTCATTGTAGCTTTCCTGTGGTCAATGAGTAATGGATATTTATATCTTTTTATGGAGTTCAGAGGCAAATATAACTAATGTAAATGATAGAGAAATCTCCCTCAACTGTATGGTCAACTAAACAGTCTCTTCAACAAATGTGTTGGGAAAATTGGACAGCCACATGCGGAAGAATAAAACTGGATCATTTGCCTACACCACACACAAAAATAGATGTGTTTCATCAAAATGGATGAAAGACTTAAATGTGAAACAGAAATCCATCAAACTCCTAAAGGAGAACATAGGCACCAACTTCTGTGACCTCGGCCACAGCAACTTCTTACTACACATGTCTCCAGAGGCAAGGGAAACAAAGGCAAAAATGAACTATCGGGACTTCATCAAGATAAAAAACTTTTGCACAGCAAAGGAAACAGGTGACAAAACCAAAAGACAACTGACAGAATGGGAAAAGATATTTGCAAATGTCTTATCAGATAAAAAGCTAGTATCTGAAGTATATAAAGACCTTATCAAACTCAACACCCAAAGAACAAATAATCCAATTAAGAAATGGGCAGAAGGCATGAACAGACATTTCTCCAAAGAAGACATACAAATGGCCAACAGACACGTGAAAAAATGCTTAATATCACTCAGCATCAGGGCACTACAAATCAAAACCACAGTGAAATACCACCTCACATCAGTCAGAATGGCTAAAATTAACAAGTCAAGAAATGACAGGTGTTGACAAGGATGCAGAGAAAGGGGAATCTTCCTACACTGTTGATGGAAATGTGAGCTTATCCAATGACTCTGGAAAACAGTATGGAGGTTCCTCAAAAAGTTGAAAATAGAGCTACCCTATTACCGAGCAATAGCACTACTAGGTATTTAGCCCAAAGATTAAAAATGTAGTGATCCAAAGGAGTGCCTGCACCCCAATGTTTATAGCAGCAATGTCCATAATAGGTAAACTATGGAAAGAGCCCAGATGTCCATCAACAGATGAATGGATAAAGAAGATGTGGTATGTGTATATACAATGGAATACCACGCAATCATAAAAAATGAAATCTTGCCATTTGCAATGACGTGAATAGAACTAGAGGGTATTACACCAAGTGGGATAAGTCAATAAGAGAAAGACAATTATCATATGATCTCACTGATGTGTGGAATTTAAGAAACAAAACAGAGGGGCATAGGGGAAGAGAGGGAAAAAAATAAAACAAGACAAAATCAGAGAGGGAGACAAAGCAAAAGAGACTCTTAATCACAGGAAACATACTAAGGGTTGCTGGAGGGGAGGGGGGTGGGAAGGATGGGGTGGCTGAATGATGGGCATTAAGGAGGGCACATGATGTAATGAGCACTAGGTGTTATGTACAACTGATGAATCACTGCCCTCTACCTCTGAAACTAGTAATACATTCTATGTTAATTAATTGAATTTAAATTTAAAAATAAAATTAAAAAAAGAATGAGAGACTATTACATATTAAAGAAAATAATAAATAAATGAATAAATGGATTCCCCCTCCCAAAAAAATAATAATATAGAAGTTTAAGGCCCTCTCTCTCTTTATCTGACACAGGATAGTTAGAACTATACTCTCCCGGCATTCATTCCCTGGGCCAAAAGCAACCCCTTGGTAATATGGTGCTCCAGTGTAAAAAGACGGTCTTCTCTGTTGCCATCTGCTCTATGATGCAGTTTCCAGGAATACACCATGGGGGGAGGGAGGCGGGACTCCCTTTCCTTCAAAGCCTACTCCTCCGGTGATTCTGTCAGCCCGGATCAAAGCCTTAAAAATACACATTTTCTTTGACGCTGTAATTCTACTTCCAGAAACTTATTCTAAGGAAGACGTATGTGCAAGGATGTTTGTGGAGCACTGTTTAAAATAGCTACACATCAAAATGGAAAGAACCTAGATGTAATATACACACAGTGAGATACTAGGGGAGTTATTAATGTCTCTCAGACCAAATCACCCTTCCGTATTCTGCTCTATTGCTGGTCTGGGGACTGCAAACACTTCACCTCCCAGACCCTGGGAGCAGCTGGCTTCCCATTAGGTTCCAGCAGTGGGAGGCACTTGAGAAGTTTGGAAGGCAGGACAAGGGGA